>JASDQU010014246.1:90199-105838 GCA_032191745.1 Picea mariana | reverse complement strand
ATATATATATAATCAAGGTTCCAAAGGATTAAATGTATGAGGTGAAGAGGTTAAAATGGATTTTTTTGTTTTTTATTTTTTATAATTTATTTACTATTATTATTATTTTAATGTGTTATGTTACATAAACATTTATCTCATAAACTTTGAAACTATAATATATTTTTTTATTGAGATTATTAAACTTATAAATTAAAATAGATGACATAGATTTATTATTATAATTAAATGAATAAAATTTTGGTGAGAATGTAGTCTCAAACTTGATGAAGAAGAATTATTTAAATTATGTTTAATTTATTTAATATTATAATTAAATGACTAGAATTTGATTATGGGGCATTTGGATAGCCCAAAACTCTTCCATTTTCAAGGGAAAAGTTTCTCTACATGATACAATAGCAACACAAAGTTTAACAATCCTTCCACATTAGGAGAAAGATGCTTCCCTTCCAGGGAGGTGGTGGAGTGGTGGAGGAAGAGATAAACATTTCATGGTTCTTCTCAATACAATGGTGTTAGATGTGGAGGTGGAGGAGTTCTTTGTATATCCCCATAACATTTATTTAAACTAAAGTGGGGACTAGGGCAGGGTACAAATAATTATGCCAAATTTTTGGTGACTCAATGGTGGTTATCAATTGGTTGTGGAAAACTCAAATGTGCCACAACATTAGTATTTCTACAATCCTCAATGAAGTATTTTTAATTGCAAACACTTTTACAAATCTCTCATTTCAACATGTTTACAAGGAAAGGAATGTCACAACAGAAACCCTATCTAAAGAAGGTACATGTCATAGAGTTCAAGAATGGTCAGGGATTCGAGCAATTTCACAAGACTTTTATAGAACCAGTGGCCCAACAAGGGTCAATATCTAGCATGTTCCTCCTCCTTTTCTTGGAATTGGATCTGTTTTGTAGCCAATTGCAATTTTTTTGGAATGATGAAGGACTTCCAGTTTATTGGGAGGGGTCTCTGCTTTTTTCAGATGATATATATAGTGTTGTGATCAGAATTAAAGAGAAGCCACAACATTATGTTTTTATAATCTGCAGACTTCTTGATCTTGTTCAGGAATGGTGGCTTTAGTTCCATATTTTTGTACATGAATGCCTAGTTTTTTGAGGGCTCGCATAGTGGACTCTGTATTTTGAATTTTTCTAGCTTATGTGGCTGAAATCCTAAAGAACTAAATGCATGTCTCAACATGCATTCTCTATAATGTAAATTTTATATATTTTAATAACATTTAGGTTTTTTTTTTTTTTCTGCAGAAAATAAATGAATAAATTTGGATGAGACTTTTGTTTAAATTTAAATTATTTAATTAAAATAACTATTTTGATTTACATTTAATTTATAATTATTAATATAAGAAATATGTTAAGTAATTTTAATGAGATTTTTTTAATGGTTAAAGTCCTTTAAACTTTATGTATAAAATTTGAGAGTTAATTTATCAAGTTAGTTATTTGTAAAAGAGAGGGTTAAAGTTAGTTATTTGTAAGAGGGAAAAAAAGAAAAAAAAAACTTTTATAATTTAGATTAAAAAAAAAAGATTTGTTAAATATTATAAAGAAATTCAAGAATTAAATTTAGTTATTTAATTATTTTTTTTGTTTTTTTCAAAAATATTTATCCATTTCTATTTTTTCTATAAACAATTTTGGAATATAAACAATTTTGGAATTTATATAGGATTAATATAACATGATCGAAGTATAACGACCATGCAATACAACTTATTCCATAAAATTACTCAGTTGGGACATACCAAGAGAATCTTTGTAACTTCATAGAGACTCCTCTAGAGTCCACTCTATTTTGCACCCGCTACATATATGTGTTTTCCCTTTCATATGCGACATGAATGTTTCCATTCTAGAAATCATTGCACTTCTTATGTTCTTCTTTGGTTTATTATCCATTTTCACACTTGGAATGCACTCATCATTATCTGCATGCATCAACGATTCTTATTTTTTGTCACAATCATTCCCTTAGTACTACACTATCTTCGAATCAGATTGAGTATCCACATAATTGCCTCTTATGCCTGTATCTCTAGTTATTTGTAAACTTCTTCGATATGGAATTTCTCTTTTATTCATTGGATAATTCTCTATGAAGCTTTATTTTATCCTTCAATACCAATTCACACACAATAGAGTGCTTTATTCCACCATTGGCACCTTGAAAGTGAATGAACATTCAGTATTTCTTTCACTATATTATTTACACATAAGTTGTTGGTTCGTAACCTGTAACCCTTTCAAGCATTGATACACTTTCCCACATAGATTATTCAACCATCACATGAGCCACATATCACCTCATAAATTCCTCATTCTCTTTATTCTTGGTAGATTTCCTCTTCCATACCAAACTTCCATCACTTTATTCTTTACAATCATGATTTGTAGCCCTTATCATTTAATTTCATATGTATATTAATGAAATTCTTAACCTACTATTTTGTTCTATGCTTCTCATTCATGTCATTATTTCTTGGTTGTACATAATAATTAGCTACAATGGTCATGGCCCTCACACTCTTCTTCTACAATCTAAATCACACCTACTAATCACAATGAGTACCTTGAATGCATTCTTATTCAAGACACAAGCTTCTTGGTCCCTTCTTTCTTCTTGATTGAACCAAAAATCAAATTTCAAAAAAGGCCTTAACAATATCGATTCATGGAATTAATCTATCTTGATATTAAAATTGTAGTAATACTATAAGATTAATTATCCTTGCTCATCCTTGATCCTTGATCCAATATTTCAACATGTTGTTAAACAACCATTTTTAGTTCCATACTTTTTCACCTCCAAATTTACCTCCACAACACTACATGGTCACCATCATGAAGTATATACATCCTTCATTTCTCAATTTTTACATCTAGTATGCACCTCTATCATCCTAAACTCTTTTTCCCCAATCAAAATTGTTTTGGAAAACTTCCACATTTGGAAATTGCATTGTTCACTCAAGATCAAAGGCCATGTTCCTAAAATTTAAAAAAAAAAAATGCATCCTTTGAAAAATTTTCGCGTTCTCCTTTGAATCAGCTTTCCAATGGATATAGCCATACTCAATTTTGATCTCTAAGTTGAAATGCATGGCTCTCTAAATTTGACATTTATGTCCAATTTGTAATTTTTTCATTGTCACAATCAACGTTGAATACCTATTTGATCTAAAAGTCCTTATATGTAAAATTGTTTCTTAAGTACACAAAAAATATCACCAGATTCAGGAAATGAAGATCGTCTTTGATTATTTGAAAATAACATGTGAATGTCTTACTTATCCATAAATTTCAATAACATTGATGAATAACTTGCAAAAATAAAATGTTAAAATGAAGTAAAGTAAGTTAAACAACAATTCAAAAGGCACATAAACAATTTGTTAACGAAGTTCACCCATCTTGGGTTATGTCTCTGGGTCCATTTTCAATCAGTGAGACCACTCTTTAATGCTCAAATGCCAAAAATTACAATGAATGGACTTACAAAGTTCACCCATCTTGGGTTATGTATTTGGGTCCCATAAAAAAATCTTGTTACTGAATTCATCACGAAATTATGAGAAAAATGAGTATAAACACAATTATGTTTGAAACAGGTGCTTAGAAACTCTTTTTTTCACACATAACAAGACTATGTGTCTCATACATAACAAATTGGACTAACACTTTTCATACATAGAAATTTTACACAACATATATCACCATCATATTCCTCTCGAAATTTTGAGAAAAATGAGTACAAACACCCTATACTTCCCTCAAAGAACCCAGTAGCACACAAAACAAGGCAATCCAAAACTATGAATACCTCTTGCATCCAAACGGAGAAAAAAATATACAAATGGCACAAATTTCTATGCAAGACATCTCTTTGGCATCCATTTCCATGGTTTGTACATTGTCCAAGCACTAGTTTATATAGGCATGGGTGACCTAACCGATCTCGTTTATTCTCACGTTGTATTGTCTAAACTTCAATATATTATTCGTTGTTTGTTATAACAACTAGAACACGTCACACATTGGTAAGGGAATATTTGCTAAAATGTTGGGATATTCCTTGGAAAAGGAACTCGCCAAAGAAGCAGAACCCAGAAAACACCCCAAAGATCATCACCAAGAACTCCTATGATAGCTTGAATCAGTTGTCGGAAGAGGAAGAGATTCAAGATCATCATAAATAAAAGAGCCAACAAAAAAGAAAAATTTAGGCCACACACTCATCTACCCAAAGTAAAGAATATCACCAAGGAGACAAAATGGGGGAACATTGAGATACCCTGATGCAACTAGATGAACAAGACCTGGCGGATATAGATCTAGAAATGCTAGAGGAATATTTTAATTGGAAGGATCTGCAAACCATACATGTAGAGAAACTTAGAAAAGTTCATAAATTTTTTCTATATTCCACTATCAGATCCATAGCAAGGTTGGGCATAGCCACAAATCTAAATACAAACTCAAAGTGTGCTCCATGGGAAGGTAAAAAATAGAGATGAAATTTGCCCACCGGCTCATCAAAGAGGTGGGGAATTTCATGCTCAACTCAGGCCAAGTCCATAGGCTCTTGAAGGGATACCTCCACCCACCTCCCCAATCATCATGATGATGGTCATAACTTGGAACATCAGGGAACTCAATGGAAGATCCAAGAAGAGGACTCTTCGAGATTGTATAAGTGCAGGAAATCCAGATGTGTTCTTACTACAGGAGACAAAGTGTGTTGGAGTAGAGGCAGAAACTATCTTCCATCGATGCTGGAAAGTTTGAGAGTCCATATACATTGAATCCTTTGGTGCGTCAGGAAGCTTAGAAATATTATAGAACCCCATAACTATCACAATGGACCGACCCTTATCTACTGTTGGTACGATAACAACATACTTCATAGCCAATGGATTGACAAAGGAAGGGGCTATCACAAATGTCTTTGGACCCCAAGGCCCATAGGAAAAAGAGAGTTTCCTAAAGAGGATAAAATCCATCAAACCATTTCGGAGCATGCCCAACTAGGTGTTGGGTGGCGAATTCAACATGATACTTGTGCTGAAGGAGAAAAAAGGGGGCACTAAACGACTTGAGAAAGACAATAGTAATTTCATAACTCTCATTGATCAGTTAAATATAGTAGACATAGAAGCCCAAAATGGCATCTTCACTTGGTCCAATCGAAGATCGGGACATCACCACGTTAGTTGTCGACTAGATCAGTTCCTTGTCACGGAAACCCTACTGATGGAGGACCGTACCATAGAAGCTAACATTCTTCCACGAGCAGGCTTGGATCACTGGCCTATCTCACTCAACCTGGATGCAGAAGAAACACCAAAACTCAAACCTTTTAGATTTGAGAAATTTTGGCTCTCCCACCGTTACTTCCACAGGCTAGTAAAGACCTAGTGGAACCAGGTGAAAATAGAATACGGAACCTGCATGTACAAGTTCCAACAACACCTCAAAAATTTCAAGAAACATGTGAAGCTATGGAATAAAACCACCTTTAGGAATATTCTTCAACGAAGAAGGAAATCGAGAACAAACTGGAAAATATGCAAAAGACCTTCATCGCAAGAATCAGAACCATAAAACTAATGAAGAAAGAGGAGGAGCTTCAAGCGGAGTTAGAATAACAAAAAAAGAAAGATGAAATCCTATGGCGTCATAAATCTAGAGTGTAATGGGTCAAAGGAGAGAGGAACACCAAGTTCTTCCACAGAGCCTTGGTGCATAGAAGATACATAAACATGATAACTCAACTGGAGTATGCTCAAGGTAATCCCATACGAGAGCACAACTAGATTTTTGAGGATCTCACCAACTACTACAAAGACCTACTAACATAAACCAACGTTGACAGGGAGGCAAAAATTGATAAAATAGCTAGGCACATACCCACCCTGGTGACTCAAGATAAGAATGAAGCCTTAACGAGGCTTATCACTCAAGAAGAGGTGGACCATGCAGTTAAAGAGATGGCCCCAGGTAAAGTGTTTGGCCTAGACGTCTTCACCACAGACTTCTTTCATCACTGTTGGGACATGATCAATGAAGAGATTTTTCAGGTAGTGGAGGAATATAGAACCTCAGGACAATTCTTGTCATCCCTCAATGCCACCTTCCTCACCCTCATCCCAAAAGAGGAGCGAGTCACTCATCCAAAACAGTATAGACCGATTTCCCTATGCAACATCATCTACAAAATCATCACCAAATTTGTAACCACTCGTCTCAAGCCAATTCTACCCTTTGTAATATCCAAGGAACAAGCAGGCTACATGGAAGGCAAGCAAATAATGGACAACATCATCCTTTCTCATGAGGTCATACACTCGTTGAAGACGACCAAGACCTCGGGTATGCTTATCAAACTTGACCTTTCAAAATCCTTTGATAGAATCAGTTGGCAGTACATGAGATCTATGTTAGAATCCTTTGGTTTTGACAAACATTGGGTTAATTGGATTATGAAGCTCACTTTTGAATCCGTTTTCTTCATATTGGTCAATGGAGTGCCCTCACATCCCTTTTCCCCTTCGAGAGGAATTCATCAGGGAGACCCCCTCTCTCCCTTCCTCTTTGTCTTAATGGAATAAAGCCTGGGACACTACCTCAAAGCCTCATTCCTCGAAGGTACCCTCAAAGGCCTTCCCCTACATAACTTACAACCAACCCCCTCACACAACCATTTTTTTTACGATACCCTACTCCTAAACACACCTACTTTTCGAGAAGCCAACAAAATCAACTCCATTCTCACTAACTTTGTGGATGCATCAGGAATGGCCCTCAACCTTGATAAATCTAAACTCTACTTATTCAACACGTCGGTAGCGATCCAAAATCACATCTCTCGACTCCTAGGTATACCCAAGAGATCCCTTCCATCCAATTATCTCGACATACCCCTCAAAGAGGTGCCTTCGCGCTCCATTTCTTGAGACAATCTGCTCCTCTCCATCTCTAATAGACTCAACAATTGGACCTTCATACCTCTTAGAATTGTAGCCTAGATGGTGCTCCTCAAGTCAATCCTGCAAGCCCTGCCAACCTACCTGTTCATTACCCTAGAAACACCTAAATCAGTCATTTGCGCCATCACGAACATACAACACAACTTTTTATGGAATGGAAACCAACCCGATAATAAGTTGGCTTTAGTGGGTTGGGATAAGCTTTGCAAGCCCAAAAATCTAGGGGTATTAGGGCTTCGTGACCCAGGAAAGCTCAACTAAGTCATGGGAGCCAAATTATGGTGGCAATGGCTTGAACACCCCACAAAACTATGGGAGAAAATATGGAAGTAGAAGTATGCCTAGGCCACACCCATTGATCAACTAATCAGATTCAATAATCAGATTCATGGATCCAACATGTGGAATATTGCATGGATTAACAAGCATCTAGTTCAAAAGCATGTTTTCTGGGAGATATGGGATGGGCAAAGTGCACTATTCTGGGAGGACTCATGGTAGCAACAACCCCCCCTAGCCACCCTAGAGGAACTTAATCCCCTTTGGCACGAACTGGCACCTGACATATTCAGATGGGTTAAGGATCTTTGGAGAATGCCTGACAGGAACCTGTCATGGCGCCACAGGAAGATGGACCCCCTGGAGCTACAACTCCCAGGGGAAACAGATCTCGAGGTCTGGAAATCCTATGCAAGACAAAGGAAAATCCCCACTAGAATAGGAACAAATATTCTTAGATGGGGGCACTCCACAACGAAAAACTTCTCAGTCAAAGAATATTATTACCTGTAGGGGAACTATTCGAAACAAGCTAAGGAGAGTATATGGGGAAAGATCTGGAACTCTGCACTCTGGTCAAAAGTGTCCATATTCCTCCGGTGCACAATTCAAAACTACATCCTTACCTGGGACAATCTCAAAAATAGGGGCTTCATAGGCCCCTCAATCTGCCCCCTATGCCAACAACAAGAGGAAACGATGGAGCACATTTTTAACAAATTCCACTATAGTCAAATGATCTAGGATCTGGGGTCTCAACTAATGCAAATTTCCAACCAAAATAGAACTAGCATCAGAGATACCATAGAAAATTGGGACTCGCTCACCTTTCAGAATCTCATTCTACCTCACATCTGGCAGCTCCTTCCAAGCTTCACTCTCTGGTGGATTTGGAAGGAAAGAAATAAAATAATATTCCAATCAAAAGCCTCACCTCCCACCTACACCTGGGAAATAATCATGAAGCTAATTTGAGAAACAATCAAAAAAGGAATTAGAAAAATGAGGACTTAAAATGCAGCCTGGGTGAATAGTCTATCCTACATAACTGGCACCTTAGTTTGGCTGACAACCACACTTTTGTAGTAGTCACCTATCGCCTCAGCAGCCCAACCACCTGGGCCCCCCCACCAATTGGTTTCATAAAAATAATTTTCAACGGGGATTCAAAAGGGAATCTAGGTCCAGTGGGCTTCAGGGAAGTCCTCAGGAACTCAAATGGAGAAATTCTCCATCTAACAATAGTATTTCTAGGTTCCAACACTAACAATGCATCCAACCTATGGATCCTCCTAAGAGGAATCAAGGTCGCAATAGAGCACCACTTCAATAACATCATTGTGAAGGGGGGCTCCCATATCATCATCTAGCTCATAACCAAAATCCTTCATGGAGAACACCCCCTAGAAATCTCACCCAATTGGATACTCTCAGGACTCTTGGAGGAATTTGACACCCTCTTGTGGTCTAGCCTTACTATCATCCCCTCTCATGTAAAAAGGGATGCAAACAAAGTCGCGGATTGTTTGGAAAATGAAGGAGTGGCTACCATGATCGGGAAGATCCACTAGAATTCCCCAACTTCACCTCACTCTGAACTCTCATACCAATGCCAAGATTTATCCAATATGGACTCCCCAACCTCGGATGGGGTGACATATAACACTCAACTTCCATGTCGCATCGGGCCTGGCCAGGCCATAAATAAGGATGGTCGGATCCCATTCCCTCAACATTAATAATGGGAGCCAACCATAACTGCCAATGAGAATCCATGGGACTTCTCCCTCCCAGGAACAACCAGAATTCCAACGAATTCAATGTTAGGGAGGCAATCATGGAAGTCGTCCTATCTCACCTTCTAGTTAGTATCCACCACTGCATCTACCTTCCTCATTTTGTTTTTGGTCCGCACTTGACTCACAGTCTAGATATTGGGAGTTGTCATTCCTACATCCTCTATAATTTGTTCATTATATTCGTCCACTTGATTCCCTAGGAGCGTGGAAATCTGCATCGTATCCCATCCTAGTACAACATGGCTACAAGGTAGAAATGGCTACAAAGGTTTGAGAGGGCGCTCTTAATTTCCTGCACTCGGAAAGATCAAATTGCTTGGAGAGATGGCAGGGAAATGATGACCTGGTCACCTCCAGCAGCTTTCGTGGAGGAGGTCATCCCGGAGGAGGACATCCAACTCCCTCTGGATGCTATGCTCTTCATGGTGCCAGAGAATTGATAGCCTCCAACCAGCTTCCTTGAGGATGAAACTCAGGAAGGTACAATGGTTCACCATAGTTCAGGCACCATGGACTCACAAATGGAGGATTTTCCTATCTGTTACATTAAGGAGGATCTCCAAGAAGAGTGCCTCCAAATGGCCCAGGGTCTCTCTCCTTTCACAGTCTCAAAGCACGAGCCCGGGAGCACAGGGAAGGGAGATTAGGGCGGGGCAAAGGAGAAGAGCGCAAGAACAGGCCACTAGGATGACACAAAGGAAGGAGTGTGGGCTGTATCAAGCGAGGAAGAGGGTGGGAGCATGTCGAAGGAAGGTGGCAAGGTCATTTCTCCACCTCCTATTTCGACAACCTCAAACAAGTGGTGTGTCCCTTCGCCCTTTTTCCATCCGGAACAGCTCGACTTCGTGTTTGATTTGAGGTGCCAGAGGGTAGACCAGGCCTATCGTGGCACACTCATGAGCCAACACATAGACATTCTCTATGAAGATATCTCCAACATGCCAGCAAACCAATATGTCCGGTGTGTGCAATACACTATGCACTACCATCTCGGAACGAAATGCCTAGTGAAGACCTCGACAATGAAGACCTTAATGGGTAATAGCATGGCTAAACTTGCCTTCTAATTATAGTTAGATGCTTAGGCTCTGGTTAGGTGTTGTTTGAGTTAAAACTCTTTTTTGTTTATTTTATTTTCAGTTTTAGTTGTCTTGGACAAATCCATAGACTATAGATCGCCACCCGTCCTGGTTTCCTCCGAGCAGGGCAGATGACGGTCTCCCTCTTTTGAATATAGTTATCAAGGGCTGCCAATTGTTTCGGTTTCCGCTATTTTGGCGGAACAACTGACAGCCCAAGGACAGATGTATATTTGTGTTTATGATATAATATAATAGGATCCACTCTCTCTTTTTACTTAAAAAAAAAAATAGTTTGATTTTTTTTTAATTGTTTTTAATTTATTTTGTTTTTTAATAAAAAGTTTTTAATTTAACTTTTTTTTTTAAGTTTGTTTTTATTTTTATATTACTAATTCTCTTTATTGATTGTGTTTTCAAAATATTGTTTTTAAATAATTGAAAGTTTTAATTTTAATGTTTTATGTATTTTTTTTGTTTGATTTTTCAACATTTTAAAAAAACAATCCCATTATTTTTTAATAAAATAAATGTGTTTTTTTCATTTAAAATTTTATCTTTTTTCATTTAAAAATTGTGTATTTTCATTAAAGAAATCAATTTTTCATTTTAAAAAATGGATTTTTCATTAAAAAAAACTGTTTTTATAGAAAATGGGTTTTTTTTTCCTAAACATGTGTTTCTTTTTTCTTTTGAAAAAAATTAAATAGAAAAATGTGTGTTTTTTTCTTTAAATGAAACAAGAAACATGTATGTGGAGTTATTTTTTTCAATTTATTTTTTAATGTAAATTTAAAGAATAAATAAATTGATGAATAAATAAATAAAATACCACTTTTCGATTTACAAGCTAATTCGAAGTTCTTTGTTTGTGATAGTACTAGTGATCGGGGTTGTTGTTTCAATTAAGTCACAACTTTAACTTCAAAAATACGAAGGGTGCTACTAGTGACATCACTTTTCTATTTAAAGGTCAATTTTCTACAACACAATTTTAACAATATTGGTTGTCAAGGCAATGGTTTCAAGCAAGTCGTAATTTTAACTAGCCGGTAAAAAAGGGGTGCTACTGGTAGCACCAATTTTTAAAATGGTGGTTGATTTTGGTGTTTTTTACACAAAAATATGAGTTTTTTGCACCAAATTTCTCATTTTGAGGTCACAGTTCTTGTTAAGTCGATAACTTTGTTTGTAGTGACAAATGTCAAATTTGTCTCCATATGATGAACTCTCACAATGAACTCAATCCCATCCTTGAAAAGACGATAATTTTTCTATTCCCTATAGAAAATTTTCTTCCTACCATACAAGTATGGACTTCCCAAAACCATCCCTTAAATGTCAAGTGGAACAATATCTAACTCTACCTCATTAATGAAATTCGATGTGATCCAAAACCATAACATGCAATGCTTAGTTACCTGTACCTGAGCATTATCACAAATTCAACTAAAGGATACAGTCTCAGATGAGGTCGAGTTGCCAATCCTAAATTCTGAACAACTTTCTCTGAAATAAGTTTTGCTAGTGATCCATTATCAACAAGTGTATCAATATTAGCGTTCTTTGAGATAACTCGTAAATGAAACAGGTCTTTTCATTTTCTTCCATCATGGATTACTTTAGACTTTGAATAAGAAGTATGGGAACTGAAACTTACAATAAAAGATTTATCCGTGATGCCCATAGTTGTAACCTTAATTTCATCCTTTGAATCTAATCCAAGATCCTAGACTATGGTCGTGGTCTTTTTTATACCCTTCTTATGTTGAGCCCACTTTGGCTTCAATTATAGAAGTAACTTCCAACAATGTTTCTCATCGTGTCCTTTCTTCTCACAGTGAGAACATGTGGGTTTCTTCTTTTCATTTTTTTTATTGTAGATATATTCTTATTCTTCCCTTTTTCCTTTGACTACTTTTCGAATTGATTTGGCTCCTCTGACACATCCTCAACAACATATTTTCCTTTGTTGGCTTCAATATGACTAGCTTGAATCAATACTTTGTCAATATTAATAAGATTAAACATCAATATAGTATGGCAAAGATATGACTGCATACCACCAATATACTTTAGAAGAGTCTCAGGAGTATGCAATGGAATTTTGAAAGATAATGTCTTCCTCTTGAATTCTTGTGTATAAGCTTGAACATTTTTCTCTTTTCCTTGCCTTAGATGTTTCCAAGAAATAATTGATGTTTGCCTATAAGCTAATGGATCAAATTTATTTCTTAATGCAACAACAAATTCAATCTAGGAAGACCATGTTGAATAAGATCAACTTGTGCCTGATTATCCAACAATATCAAGTTTTTGTCGCTCAAGAAAAGAGTAGTCAACTATATCTTTGATGTATCGCTTATGATTTTATGTATCCTGCAATATACTTCAATATTTTTGACCCAATTGTCAAAATTCTCTGTATTCAACTCTCCATCATAAGTAGGAAAATCAAACTTTACATCTAGCTTTAACAAAGGAAAATTGTAACATTCCTCTCTTGCAAGCACATGTTATCCACTTATTCTTTGAGGACACTTGCATGCAAGTGATCCATTTATAGTACATGATTATATATTTCGCTAGTGGATATTTATGATGATGATTATGATTATGATTTAATGTTATTTATATTGTGTATTGACAGATGCTATTAATGAGTTTTCCTTGAGTATGCAGGACACTTGGCAGATTGTGGATGCCGATGGCATCAATGGACCTCCTTGGACTCTGAATTGAGTCAGGGAGTGGATTGTATTGGTTTGAGTATTTCATTAATGCATATGTAACATACGATCGATTATATTATGATGTTGTATATGGATTGTTGATATTTTTTTGTTAATGAATGTAGGTTGATGAATGCTTGCTAATATGACTCACATAAGGAGTAAAGGGGCCATGCACATATACGAGATATTGAGGGGGAGTTGCGGCAATGTCCCTATCACAGTCTACTAGCACTCATTTTGTGGATCGAATTGTAGTTTAACGATTACTTAGTTCAAGAGATCCATGATGATGTAAGGACAGACTCAGACAGTTGCTCATGAAGATTTCTAAGGGGCGTGCAATAAGGTAGGGTACTTATTCCTTAGAAGCCCTTAGTCTCTCACAAGGTTGCTCGGATGGAGTGCTGACTCCAAGGGTTGGAAAAACACCAAAACCAATCAAAGGTGAGTGGCACCCTTGGAGAACAAAGTGCATCTTGAAGGACACGTCACGTAAATAAAATTTGAGTCAATGAATCTAGGTGGCCTAGAAAACACTGAACGAATAATTAACCTTGTAAAATCTTGAACATTGTCGGATCAATTAATTAATTAATTAATTAAGGATTGAAATTATTAATTATAAATCCCTATAAGATTCTAAGCCTTTGTAAATACAATTTAATTGATCCTAAGTATAAGTTTTGTAAAGAGGCTAAATTGAAATTAATAACTAAAGAAAAAAGGGAATGAGGTAAATAATTTCAAGAATAAAGTAAATTAAAATAATCCCGATGATTTTATTTAAGGCACATAGGTGTAAGAAATTATTAAAAGGGAGTTTTTAAAATAATAAAGAAACATAGAGGAGAGAATGTGTACGCATAGAAAGGAATCTAGAGTCTAGTTAACACTATACTAACTAAAGAAGAATCATATTTTAACTCAACTCAGATTTAGTAAGGCGTCAGTCATTAATTGTAAATAAAGGGAATAAAGAGACAGATAGGAGTGATTCAAGGAGCGCTTTTAGGAACTTTGAGGGAAATTAGATTTTATTAACACAAAATGTGATTTTACTTGTGCAAATTGGGTAAAGGGTGATAAGTGTAAGGGGAAAATTAATTCAAAATTATTTAAATTAAAAAGTGAATTAATTGTGCAAGTGGGGATGAGTTATGGGAAAATTATATAAAACAAATGGTTGATTTGAGAAATGGATCACACAGGTTATGAACAAAGTTATGCGACATAAATTTTGATTGGTTTTACTTGTGAGAGTTGGGATACCTAGCTTGAGAGAGAGGGGTGGATCTACCTTGCGAGGCAAGTTGGGTGCTAGAGTATTTTGGTTATGTGCATGGCCTCTTTGTGGCTCGAGGGGATAACGGAGAAGAACAATACCGCTAGCGTTGGCTGGGAGGTATCGGTGAAGTTTGTGGATTAGTAGTCATCGACAAGAGGAAGGCGCACAAGACTCCATATTGAGCATCAACTACACTCATTCGCCTTTCAGATTTATCGTATTTCAAAGATAAAAATTTGTATTGATAGAACACAATGAATATTGGTTGCACACAGAACTACCTCGTAAAGAAATTTTCTAATGAAATTACTGTTTGGAAACTATGTATTAGTTGTTATTGCTCTTCCTCTATGATCAAGTTTTCAAAAATTGTAATTGCATGTTGTATCTTGTGAAGAAAATCGAATTATTTTGCTTGTACGGAGAGCGTAGGTTTATAAATTTTAGAAATATTATTAATAGGAATGACAACTATTGTAGAATCATCCTATTTCCCGAGCGTTCTAAGCTTTTAAAGAGGGGGATTTGGATTAATGTTTAAGTGAATATGTTTGCTTCCTTGGCGATTTTCTGTGTTGAGTTTTTCAGTTTTTAAAAAGAAAAAGAGATATTTCCCTAGTCGCTACCTTTTTGGACTTCAGCCCGAATTCATATATGATTTTTCTGTCTAATAATTGTTCTGGACTATGTTGATCCATGATTGCGCCAGCAAATTCAACCCAGACTTCCCTCAGATGTTTTCAGATGTTTTCACTGCCATTAGATTTCGAATTTTCGAGTTGAAGGGATGCGTTGAGGTCCCGTTAATTTAAATTGTTAATGGTGTGTTGAATCATGCATTATGAAAGTAGAGGGATGTAGTATCTATGTAGGGGTGTGGGAGAATTGAAAAAGGAACCATGCAAACCCCCGACTGGGACTGCAAATCATGGCACTATATCATTTTTTTTCAGATCACCTCCCACAATCCCAGTCGTATTTTTTTAATGAGATTTACTAGATTTAACTGAAGCAATCTTTCAAAAGTTTTCAGACCTATCCATTTCATCATAGAACCTATGCAGAGAAGATAGACCAATCAAGGATCTCTTCCAGATTTTATACTTACCAACTAGATTTCTTAAATTCATCCACCATCCATGTTATCAAAATGATTTATCTACAACGCCTTACGTATCAAACTTCCAAACCCGCCTATATTCAACTCCGCCTTCTTTCCACTGTAACCTAGAAAGAAAAATGTGTAGGGAAGATATGCCTGAATTGTCTGTTAGAATAAAGCTTACTTTAGGAGACTAGATTGAGTTGGTTGAAGATTTGTAGGAGGCTGTTGAGATATCTTCTCAACCACTCCCTCCAAATATGGAATCGGTTGGATCTGAATCCAGCTATATATTTACCTATGTATGTGTGTAACAGAGATGTAATACAATCAATTATTTT
>JASDQU010014246.1:61674-78101 GCA_032191745.1 Picea mariana | reverse complement strand
TTCTCTACGAAGATTTCTCCAACATGCCAGCAAACCAATATGTCCGGTGTGTGCAATACACTATGCACTACCAGCTCGGAACGAAATGCCTAGTGAAGACCTCGACAATGAAGGCCTCAATGGGTAATAGCGTGGCTAGACTTGCCTTCTGATTATAGTTAGATGCTTAGTCTCTGGTTAGGTGTTATTTAAGTTAAAACTCTTTTTTGTTTATTTTATTTTCAGTTTTAGTTGTCTTGGACAAATCCATAGACTATAGATCACCACCCGTCCTGGCTTCCTCCGAGCAGGGCAGATGGCGGTCTGCCTCTTTTGAATATAGTTATCAAGGGCTGCCAATTGTTTCGTTTTCCGCTATTTTGGTGGAACAACTAGCAGCCCAAGGACAGATGTATATTTGTGTTTATGATATAATATAATAGGATCCACTCTCTCTTTTTACTTTAAAAAAAAATATATAGTTTGATATTTTTTTAATTGTTTTTAATTTATTTTGTTTTTTAATAAAAAAAATTTAATTTAACTTTTTATTTTTTTTAAGTTTGTTTTTATTTTTATATTACTATTTCTCTTTATTGATTGCGTTTTAAAAATATTGTTTTTAAATAATTAAAAGATTTAATTTTAATGTTTTATGTATTTTTTTTGTTTGATTTTTCAACATTTTAAAAAAACAATCCCATTCTTTTTTAATAAAATAAATGTGTTTTTTTCATTTAAAATTTTATCTTTTTTCGTTTAAAAATTGTATATTTTCATTAAAGAAATCAATTTTTCATTTTAAAAAATGGATTTTTCATTAAAAAAATCTGTTTTTATAGAAAATGGGTTTTTTTTCCTAAACATGTGTTTCTTTTTTCTTTTGAAAAAAATTAAATAGAAAAATGTGTGTTTTTTCTTTAAATGAAACAAGAAACATGTATGTGGAGTTTTTTTTTCAATTTATTTTTTAATGTAAATTTAAAGAATAAATAAATTGATGAATAAATGAATAAAATACCAATTTTCGATTTGCAAGCTAATTCGAAGTTCTTTGTTTGTGATAGTACTAGTGATCAGGGTTGTTGTTTCAATTAAGTCACAACTTTAACTTCAAAAATACGAAGGGTGCTACCAGTGGCATCACTTTTCTATTCAAAGGTCAATTTTCCACAACACAATTATAAATAAATTGATGAATAAATAAATAAAATACCACTTTTCGATTTACAAGCTAATTCAAAGTTCTTTGTTTGTGATAGTACTAGTGATCGGGGTTGTTGTTTCAATTAAGTCACAACTTTAACTTCAAAAATACGAAGGGTGCTACCAGTGGCATCACTTTTCTATTCAAAGGTCAATTTTCTACAACACAATTTTAACAGTATTGGTTGTCAAGGCAATGGTTTCAAGCAAGTCATAATTTTAACTAACCTGTAAAAATAGGGTGCTACTGGTAGCACCAATTTTTAAAATGGTGGCTGATTTTGGTGTTTTTTACACAAAAATATGGGTTTTTTGCACCAAATTTCTCATATTGAGGTTACAGTTCTTGTTAAGTCGATAACTTTGTTTGTAGTGGAAAATGTCAAATTTGTCTCCATATGATGAGCTCTCACAATGAACTCAATCCCATCCTTGAAAAGACGATAATTTTTCTATTCCCTATAGAAAATTTTCTTCCTACCATACAAGTATGGACTTCCCAAAACCATCCCTTAAATGTCAAGTGGAACAATATCTAACTCTACCTCATTAATGAAATTCGATGTGATCCAAAACCATAACATGCAATGCTTAGTTACTGTACCTGAGCATTATCACAAATTCAACTAAAGGATACAATCTCAGATGAGGTCGAGTTGCCAATCCTAAATTCTGAACAACTTTCTCTAAAATAAGTTTTTCTAGTGATCCATTATCAACAAGTGTATCAATATTAGCGTGTTTTGAGATAACTCGTAACTGAAACAGGTCTTTTTATTTTCTTCCATCATGGATTACTTTAGACTTTGAAGAAGAAGTATGGGAACTGAAACTTACAACAAAATATTTATCCGTGATGCCCATAGTTGTAACCTTATTTTCATCCTTAGAATCTAATCCAAGATCCTAAACTATGGTCATGGTCTTTTTTTTACCCTTCTTATGCTGAGCCCACTTTGGCTTCATTTATAGATGTAACTTCCAACAATGCTTCTCATGGTGTCCTTTCTTCTCACAGTGAGAACATTTGGGCTTCTTCTTTTCATTTTTTTTATTGTAGATATATTCTTATTCTTCCCTTTTTCATTTGACTACTTTTCGAATTGATTTGGCTTCTCCGACACATCCTCAACAACATCTTTTCCTTTGTTGGCTTCAATATGACTAACTTGAATCAATACTTTGAAAATATTAATAAGATTAAACATCAATATAGTATGGAAAAGATATCAGTGCATACCACCAATATACTTTAGAAGAGTCTCAGGAGTATGCAATGGAATTTTGAAAGATAATGTCTTCCTCTTGAATTCTTGTGTATAAGCTTGAGCATTTTTCTCTTTTCCTTGCCTTAGATGTTTCCAAGCAATAATTGATGTTTGCGTATAAGCTAATGGATAAAATTTATTTCTTAATGCAACAACAAATTCAATCTAGGAAGACCATGTTGAATAAGATCAACTTGTGTCTGATTATCCAACAATATCAAGTTTTTGTCACTCAGGAAAAGAGTAGTCAACTATATCTTTGATGTATCGCTTGTGATTTTATGTATCCTGCAATATACTTCAATATTTTTGACCCAATTGTCAAAATTCTTTGTATTCAACTCTCCATCATAAGTAGGAAAATCAAACTTTACATCTAGCTTTAACAAAGGAAAATTGTAACATTCCTCTCTTGCAAGCACATGTTATACACTTATTCTTTGAGGACACTTGCATGCAAGTGATCCAGTTATAGTACATGATTATATATTTTGCTAGTGGATATTTATGATGATGATTATGATTATGATTATGATTTAATGTTATTTATATATGCGTATTGACAGATGTTATTAACGAGTTTTCCTTGAGTGTGCAGGACACTTGTAGATTGTGGATGTCGATGGCATCAATGGACCTCCTTGGACTCTAAATTGAGTCAGGGAGTGGATTGTATTGGTTTGAGTATTTCATTAATGCATATGTAACATACGATTGATTATATTATGATGTTGTATATGGATTGTTGACAATTTTTTGTTAATGAATGCAGGCTGACGAATGCTTGCTAATATGACTCACATAAGGAGTAAAGGGGCCATGCACATATACGAGATATTGAGGGAGAGTTGTGGCAATGTCCCTGTCACAACCTACTAGCACTCATGTTGTGGATCGAATTGTAGGTTAACGATTACTTAGTTCGAGAGATCCACGATGATGTAAGGACAGACTGAGACAGTCGCTCATGAATATTTCTAAGGGGCGTGCAATAAGGTAGGGTACTTATTCCTTAGAAGCCCTTAGTCTCTCACAAGGTCACCCAGATGGAGTGCTGACTCCAAGGGTAGGAAAACCACCAAAACTAGTCAAAGGGGAGTGGCACCCTTGGAGAACAAAGTGCATCTTGAAGGGCACATCACATAAATAAAATTTGAGTCAATGAATCTAGGTGGCCTAGAAAACACTGAACGAATGAATCTAGGTGGCCTAGAAAACACTGAACGAATAATTAACCTTGTAAAATCTTGAGTATTGTCAGATCAATTGGTATTGTATAATATCTATGTAGGGGTGTGGGAGAATTGAAAAAGGAACCATGCAAACCCTCGACTGGGACTACAAATCATGGCACTATATCATTTTTTTTCAGATCACCTCCCACAATCCGAGTCGTATTTTTTTACTGAGATTTACTAGATTTAACCGAAGCAATCTTTCAAATGTTTTCAGACCTATCCATTTCATCATAGCACCTATGCAGAGAAGATATACCAATCAAGGATCTCTTCCAGATTTTATACATACCAACTAGATTTCTTAAATTCATCCACCATCCATGTTATTGAAATGATTTATCTACAACGCCTTATGTATCAAACTTCCAAACCCGCCTACATTCAACTCCACCTTCTTTCCACTGTAACCTAGAAAGAAAAATGTGTAGGGAAGATATGCCTGAATTTTCAACTTATTCAAAAGGATAGAGGTGACATTGCATCATCCCAAAAGTCTCTCTCATTCTTCCATTCGAGTTTCCTCAATTGGGTCTTGACCCAATTCATCCTTAGACGTAAAACAATGTGGTCAACAACTACTAGATGTAATTGCGCTTAATTCGAAAGCCAATTGCGTTTTGATTCTCCATGAAGGTTGTTCTCTTGCACTTAATTAGAAAGATAGTTGTTGAAGAAGGATTACACACTTGGAAGCTCTCAACGTGACTCTTACATCACCTCCTTTAACCTACCTGCAAACGCCCTCACAGTCAACCCAATAGCTGCAAGGTATGGGCGTTTACAAGTGAAGAGGGCGTAGACCAATTATTTATGGATAGCTTGGTACCATCTAGTTTGTTTATTTGATTAATACATTATGTTTTAATGAAGCCTACATACTTCAATATGAAGAATGAAGTGTAGCCTTTGTATTGTTGGTGGATATCATTAAAACCCTTCCTATGCCACAAAACTTTAGTTCGACCCTCACACTGATGAGATTAAATTATTAATCCATTGTTTATTATTTCCCTTACTCAGTTCACTTAAAATATGCCTTGAGGGTTGATCTATTATATTAGATTTTTATTGGGCCATAGGAAGAATAATTGAGCTTCTCTATTTCCTTAGGGGTAAAACTTCTTAAGTTCCCTTGCTTCCAGTTNATAGAGGTGACATTGCATCATCCCAAAAGTCTCTCTCATTCTTCCATTCGAGTTTCCTCAATTGGGACTTCACCCAATTCATGGTCAACAACTAAAACAATGTGGTCAACAACTACTCGATGCATTTGCCCTTAATTTGAAAGCCAATTGCGTTGTGATTCTCCATGAAGGTTGTTCACTTGCACTTAATTTGAAAGATAGTTGTTGAAGGAGGATTACACACTCGGAAGCTCTCAACGTGACTCTTACTTCACCTCCTTTAACCTACCTGCAAACGCCCTCACAGTCAACCCAATAGCTGCAAGGTATGGGCGTTTACAAGTGAAGAGGGCGTAGACCAATTATTTATGGATAGCTTGGTACCATGTGGTTTGTTTATTTGATTAATAAATTATGTTTTAATGAAACCTACGTCCTTCAATATCAAGAATGAAGTGGAGCCTTTGTATTGTTGGTGGATATTATTAAAACCCTTCCGATGCCACAAAACTTTAGTTCGACCCTCACACTGATGAGATTAAATTATTAATCCATTGTTTATTATTTCCCTTACTCAGTTCACTTAAAATATACCTAGGGTTGATTTATTATATTAGAGTTTTATTGGGCCATAGGAAGAATAATTGAGCTTCTCTATTTCCTTAGGGGTAAAAACCTTCCCTTGCTTCTAGTTAACACTTAATGCGTGAGATAGAAAAACCTTAAGTCTAAAGGGAGGAGGCCACTTGGATGAGTATGGTTAGTAAAGGTATTAAGTTAAGAAAATACTAGTAGGTTGCACAAGGGATAAGAATAGTATCGAAGGACCAAAAGTTTAGTTGTAAGAAGTTATTCCTTATAAAATAATATTTATGGAAGCTCGCGACATCTAGATTTATCATTTAGAGTGGTGAAATTAATGAACTTAGTTCCCTTGTGGCTTTTCATAATTAAATAATGTTACCTAGTTAAGATTGATGTTGTGATGACAAGTGGTTTAATTATTAAATTTAGTTCCCTTGTTTTTTTTCATAATTAAATAATAAGAAGGTTCTCACGAGAGTAAAATAATAAGGCGATAAGGGGAGTAAACAGTTATGTTCTTAGTAAATCATGTCGAGTATGGTATGAGTTATATAAATTGATTCACCATTGTTTTCTATATGGTAAATGAATTAATATATAAGTATATGGATGGTATCCTTTAAAACTATTTTCTTTACACGTTGAATTTTCATTTAAAATAAAGTTGATTATTCTCTTAGAATAATGTTGACATATGATTGATTAAGTATTTCTATTCTCTTGTGCCATTTAAAATAAAATTAATTATTCTTGCGTCATTAGAATAATGTTGATATAGGATTGATTATGTATTTATAATCTCTTGCACCATTTAAAATAAAGTTGATTACTCTTGCGCCTTTAGAATAATGTTGACATGTGATTGATTAAGTATCTATATTCTCTTGCACCATTGAAATATTGTTGATTACTCTTGCACCTTGTCATAATGTTGACCTATGATTGATTAATCTTTTATATTCTCTTGGGCCATTAGAATAATGATGATATGTGATTGATTATGGGACTTAGACACCTCCTTGTTCCTCAGAATAGTCACCAGTACTGAGATCTTAAATGGTCCAAATAAATCGGATGAATCATGGACTTGAGGATTGCCTATGTGTCTCAGATGTCCTAACCTTGCAGGGTAGGTTGGACAGGTAGCTCCTTTAATGCTCAGTGACATCGTTAATCATTATCTATAATTTGTTTAGTTGATTGTTATGTGTGGAACTACATCACTATTTATGTTTATGTTTTGATTAGGTGTTTCTATCATTTATGTTAATGTGTTGGTGTGTGTCATTATTTATTAAGATGATGTGTCATGTGTAACACTTTTAATTATGAAGTCGTGTTGATTATGCATTGTTATGATTTATGTGTTATCATTAATTTCCTATGTAAAAAGAAATAAAATTACCTTGTACTTCACCATTTGTAGTCGTAACGGAGGGGGCGTTACATATGGTGTCAGAGCACGTTCAACCAGCGACTTGGGATCATTACGCCTTCCACTATATTAAATACTTGATTAATAATTGATAGCTAATTACAATTGAAATTTTTCCATGCATGTAATCATGGTTAGAGGATGTCGTGGAGGTAGACGACGTGGTGCTAGGGGTAGAGGCGTGATGCCTCCATTAGCATCAATGCCAGAGGGGTCTAACCCTCAAGGAGAATAAAAATTCATTGTAGAGGATCGGATTTCGATGGGGGATGTGGTTGGTTTGATGAGGTTCTTTCAGAGGATGTCGGAGGCCTCGATTAACCGACTAGATAGAGATGAGGCCAGGGATCCTGTACCCAATAAGGGTCCACAACGCACTCTAGTTGGCAGTTCTAACATTCATAGAGAACTCGAGAAGGATAAAATTCTCAAGTTCATGAGTGCCACGGATGGATGAGTCGCCGAGTCCTGGTTGGAAAACATGGCGACGTGATTTTCACTTCGCGACTACACCTCCAACATGAAAGTACTCATGGAAGTTTTTCAGTTAAAGAGGAGTGTTCTTCTATGGTGGAAGATGCTACTACCATAACTAAACATAGTTGTCGAAGATGTGTCATGAGAGTTGTTTGAGGAGCAGTTCTAAGAGAGGTGCTTGTCAGAGGAATTCATTGAGTGCCAGCTCAATGAGTTCAACTCCTTACGATAGGGTGGTCGTACGATGCCAGAGTATGAGGCCCGATTTATGGATCTACTTCGATATGCCCTGCATCTGAACACAGAGAAGATGAAGGTCAAAAAATTTGTGTTTGGCATTAAATTTAACATACATGTGAAGGTGAGGATCCTAATGCCGCATACTTTGCACAATGTAGTTTAGAAGGCCCTCATAGAATAGGAAGAGATGACTAATGGGGGTCAAGGCAGGATTCCTACAAGACTAACTGGACAAACGACGACAGGTGCACAACGACATCAGACACCGGCCACACATGCATTAGGGTATCGAGATACGTCGAGATGATCCATGTTCATGACACCACAATGATTGTATCCTCAGCAGAGGACCCCCTACAGAGGACCATTTCATCAGCCGCAGTGTTGCCCGCAACAACAATAGTTTAGGCCTGTTCAGTAGAACAAACCAGGATCTCTGGCTCGAAGGCCAGTAGCTTCTACATTGAGGACCAGGAGCACTAGAATAAAGACTGGATGTTGGGCATGTGGAGAGCCACATTACCAGCAAGATTGTTCGGTTGAGAGGGCTAGAGTAGTCGGGTCAACTGAACACATTGTAGTTGGGGATATTGGAAATGCCCATGGGATTCATGCAGTGGTGAATAACCATTAGGACGAGCACCAATCCACTATGCTTGAGACGTCACGTACCATCATCAACCAAACTTTTATTATTTTGATATATTTAAGTGCTACAGAGAGATTTATTTCTAGTGCGGTGCTAAAATGAATTAAGGTAAAGGCATTCGAGCAGGATGATTTTAGGTATGTAGAAATGGCTTCGGGTGCCAAACAAAAGGTTGGAAGAAAGGTTACAAACTTGTGAATTAACTTGGGAGATTTTGTGTCAAATTCCAACCTATATATCATGATCTTAGGATCTTATGACATCATGATCGGTATGGACTGGTTGGAGTCACATGATGTGATACTCAACTTTAAGACAAAATGATTGAGTTTGACCAATGACAAGGGAAAGAGAAGAATGATTGTAGGAAGAAACCAGGGAGTGTACTTTAGGTTCATTTCTTCCCTACAATTACTTAAGAGAATGTGCAAGGGATGCAATTTATATGAAATCTCAGCGCTAAATGAAAAAGGTGAGGTGGAAGGACTAGAAAACCTTTCAGTAGTACGAGAGTTTACTCACATGTTCCCAGAAGAGTTACAAGGCTTGTCGCCCGAAAGAGATTTGGAGTTTACCATCAAATAAAACTTGGAATGGAACTGATACCAAGATCGACTTATTGGATGTCGACACCTCAGTTACATGAGTTGAAATGGAAACTGAAGGAGTTGTTGGACCTAGGACTCATACTTCCAAGTGTGTCACCTTGGGGTGCGCTTATTATTTTCATAAGAAAGAAGGATGAGTTGTGGAGACTCTTTATTAACTACCGTCAATTCAACAAGGCAACGATCAAGAACCAATATCTTTTGCCAAGAATAGACAATTTGTTCGATCAAATGAAGGGCACGACGATGTTTTCAAATATCAAATTGAGATCAGTTTATCATCAGTTACGAATTAAAGAGGAAGATATTCCTAAGACATCACGAGTTTACCATTTTACCATTTGGATTGACAAACACCATGGGGGTATTCTTGAGCTTGATGAATGGGGTGTTCCGGGATTACTTGGACCAGTTTGTTCAAGTATTCATTAATAATAATGTATTCCCCTTGCCTCAGTAGGGTATGGGCGACCTCTCGGTCAAGGATCTTCGATAACTGAGCTGGATTAGCTCTTCGAGCCCATGATGGAACCCAAAATAACTTATACATACCCCCTTTCCTCTTAAGGTGTAGTTCGTATGGCACTCACGGGCCCTCTTCTCAGAGTTTTTTGAATCTCAATGCCAATAGGCACTATCTCTTCTAGCTAAGCCCCTTCCTTTCAGGTGACCATGGACTACGATCATGGGCTAGCTCCCTTCGCAACTCGACGCTTTGGAACTTTTGTGAACTCCTTGCTTCCTTTTTTTTTATCCCCGAATTGGCTAATTATCTAGGGGCAGATCTACGGTCCACACTCTCTTTTTATGTGACCTTGGGCTATGACTTGGGGCTTAATATCCTAGTCACTCCACAACTTTGCACTTCGTGATATTTGCTAACTACTCGATGCAATTCTTTCAATTCGTGATTCTGTGAATCTTCTTATCTATTGCCACATATCTATCCTCCAATTGACGGTTAGGATTCCTTCGTGACTTCGTATTTTGTGATTTTTCACTTCTCTTACCTCTGGCTTTCTTGATTTGCAAATTAGTGAAGCATTGATCTAACACCATGTGTCCTATCTCAATGGACAACCATGATTTCTTCGAATCCCAACTCTTCGGGTGTTCTCCTCCTTACCTTTTCTCCGAAGGGTTCTTCCTCCAAATTTTTTGGATCTCCGCCACATATCCTTCCCAGCACCAACATCTAGGATCAACTCAGCTATTCGGATTTTGGGAGTTTCAGTTTCTACTCCACACAAATCTTATGAAGCTTCAACTCCCAGACCCTTTGATCTGTTGCCACTTGTCAACCTTCACGAGGGATGGTCCCACTGCCTTCGGGACTTTATAAGTCCACTTCTCTTGTGCACTTAAAAGGTTTTAAGTCCCGTGCACTTACCTCTGGATCCAACGGTTGTTGGCCCTTTGCACCCAAATCTAATGGTCAAGATCTATTCCTCTCCTCTGTGCACTACTCTGAGTGTTTGGATGTGGAATCCAACAGTATGGATCTCCTCCCTTATCTCAGTTCCAAGAATTTTGTTGCTCCTCCTCATGATCTTGCACTTTCTTGCCTGAATTGGAAGATTGCAAACGTTTCGAAGGATTCACCTTTGAACTACCTCTTGTCAGCCCTGATGTATTAGGTCTCGATGGTGTTTTCCCTCCTGAGCTTCAGAAATGAAATTTATCCTTAGACCTGGTGCACACTTACGCTCAGCATGCAAATTTTCACTATCTCTCCCAAGCTGAGAAATTGCTCAGCCTTCAAAGGAACTTGACCCTTTACTTCCTTAGAAGAATTTTGGTGTCCTCCTGGTACACTCTGCACTCATCCTCCTGAGATTGTAGAGTGAAACTACTTTACCTCTGGTGCACTCCTTGTGCTTGACTAGCCTTCAAATGGTTTTCTTTCAACAATTCGTCTGAGTGTTGGCCCGGTGCACCCCTTCCAAAGGTCTTCCTCTTGAACCCTAAACTCTTCTTCAGGTTCTCTGATGCATTTCCTACATCCACTATATGAAAACTTACAGAGCTATTAGACAGAGTGTTCAACAACTCTATGAGTGTCTCTCCTCCGATAATCCTCTCCTTTAACTCGAGGTAGATTTCACCTTGTGCACACTTGCACCTTCTTGATGCCCTCCTGACAAAGCTCTACAAAATCTTCAGTAATTTTGTTTTATCCTCTTTTCTTCCTCTGCACATTCTTCCCTCTAGAGTATTCAGTAACTCTGAGGATCCTTGAGTCTATAAACTATTCTGGTGTACCCTCCTAGCACTTTCTTCTCTAACTCGAAAGAGTCCATATGCGCACTCCTTGCGTTGGCTACAAAGTTTCAATAGTTTGTTGTGCACTCCTTGCATAGCCTAAAGAACCCAGAACAAATCCAACAAACTCACAGATGGTGAAATTATATCTATCCCTGCAGATGAAAACTATTCATACACATCTACAGCATAAACTCATAAACACACAGATGGTGTCCATTCATAAACATATAAATACATAGAATCATATGCAAGAAAAATTGTATTGTGTATTATCTATGAATGTTTATATGAATGTTTACAAAGGTTGGACTGCAACAAAGTCTCGTAGCTCTCTCCTCTCCTCTACTCCTAACTTCCCATATGTTCTAATGAATTTAGATACAGGATCTTTTTACAAAATGGGGGCTCCTCAAGCCTTTCCCTCCAAGATACCTAACTCTCATTAATTACATTGAATTTCATTCAATGTCCATCAAGTCTGAATCGGATTTATATATCATT
Source organism: Picea mariana (assembly GCA_032191745.1). Classification (NCBI taxonomy): domain Eukaryota; kingdom Viridiplantae; phylum Streptophyta; class Pinopsida; order Pinales; family Pinaceae; genus Picea; species Picea mariana. Next base: position 66,526 of record JASDQU010014246.1, on the reverse strand, counting down.
AACCTTTCAACCATTAAAGGCGACATTATCTCCTTCCTGCACAAAGGTATCGATTTGGTTCTTCCAGCCTTACAACATTTAATTGTATTTAATACAAATTGAAATTTAAAACGAAGGAAAAATGAGAGGGTTGGCATCTCTCCCCTCCTTGAATGCGCTTTGATGTGTTGGAACATTGATGCATCACTGAGGTGGAGAGAGTATCCTACATCAGATGACATATTGATATATACTTTGGGACGACAAAAGAACATGACAAACATTTCCGCTTGGTTCTATAGTGTTTACAAGAAAACAAATTATACAAGAAACTGTCGAAATGGTCCTTTTACCAATCAAGGATTCATTACTTAGGGAATGTTATCTCTGGAGAAGGTATCATTGTGGATCCAACGAAGATAGAGACTATTATGGAATGGTCTACACTCACAAACGTACCGTAAGTATGCAACTTTATGGGTTTAGCTATATATTACTAATGGTTCGTCAAAGATTTTTCAAAGATAGCAAATCTGATCATGGAATTGTAGAAGAAAAAAAAGAAGTTTGTATGGACTGAAAAGTAAGTGGAAGCATTTCATAGGATCAAGGGGATGTTGACAACTGAACCGATACTAAAATTCCCTGACATGGACAAGGAATTCTTGGTATGCATAGACACATCCAAAGAAGGCTTAGGCAAAGTCTTGATGTAGGATGGTCAAGTGATTGCTTACATTTCAAGAAAATTAAGAAAGCATGAGGAGAACTACGCAATGCATGATTTGGAGTTATTGGCCATTTTGTATGCCTTGAGAGTGTGGAGACACTATCTTATTGGATGAAAATTTGAACTAAAAACATATCATTGTGATTGCAGCACATATTTACGCAAAGTGACCTAAACATGCGACAAAAGCATTGGTCATAATTGCTTAGAGAATATGATTTTGAGATTACTTACATAAAAGGAACAATGAACAAAGTTGTAGATGTGTTGAGTCAAATACCCCGCATATTCTCGGTGATGCCTCCTTAGACGAATCTTCGAGAAAATATTCTAACTATACACTTCGACGATGACTGGTATAAGGAGGTTAAGGAAAATATCAGATAAGACACCATGATGGTACCAAACTTTGAAGGATATGCATTGGAAAACGAAATATTGATGAGCTATAATAACCGGATTTACATTCTACCTAATGAAAAATTGATAAGTATGATCTTAAGCGAAGCTCATAGAGCAGTGTACATGGCTCATCCAGGACTCATGAAGATGAGGGAAGACCTTAAGCCCTTATTCTTCTGGAAGGGAATTAAGGTGGACATAGTTAACTACATGGCGATATGTCTATAATGTTAGCAAGTGAAGGCTGAACATAGACATCCAACATGATTACTACAACCACATGCTATTCCATAATCGAAATGGGAGGTCATTTCGATGGACTTTATTGTTAGGTTGTCGCTGACGGCAAGGAGAAAGAACTCGATTTTTGTGGTAGTTGACACTCTGACGAAGAGTGCACATTTTGTTCCTGTGCATAAGACGTACCAGGAACCAGACATAGCTAGAGTTGTTATCATTGATATTGTAAGATTACATGGTGTTCCAAAAAGGATCATATCCGAGAGAGGATCAGTGTTTACAGGATGTTTTTGGACCAGTTTCCAAGCATCCTTGGGGACACAAGTGAACTTTAGTACGGAATATCACCCTAAGATAAATGAGAAGACAAAAATAACGAACCAAGTTTTGGAAGATATGTTGTGTATGTACATAACGGACCAATAGAAGCATTGGTAAGATTTCTTGTCACTAGTAGATTTTGCGTACAACAACAATATGGAACCATTTGTGTTTCTTTACGGGCGACCATGTCGGACATCATTGAGTTTGGACTGAATTCAGGATAGGGTACTGGTAGGACCAAAAGAAATCTAAGAAATGGAAGAACAAATGAAATCAGTAAGACAAAGGATTAAAGAAGCGCAAGATTAGCAAAAGAGTTATGTCGATGCACATTGTGTTTACGTCCATTATGAATTTGGCGACCGAGTTTTATTGTGGGTGAAACCACATGAGAGTTTGATTCATTTTGGAAAGGGTGATTAAATATGTCCTAGGTTTGTGGGACCTTTTGAAGTTGTGGAAAAGAAAGGACCCGTGGCATGTCAACTAGCCTTGCCTAATTCTTTGAGGCATATGCACGATGTTTTCATGCATTTGTTTTGCGACATTATGTTAGTGATCCTACACATGTGATTGACATAAGTTCCTTGCGGGTGTTGAACAAGGGTGCACTCACGGCAGAACCAATCCACATTATGGACTATCACATTCACTAGCTACGATGTTGAAAATTCGATCAAGTCAAGGTCCAGTGGGACAATTACAATGCACACTCAGCTACCTAGGAGGAAGCATATGATATGCATCAACAATTTCCTTACTTATTTGATAGTTTAGGCATATAGATATTGCCAAATACTTTATTTACTACATCTTATGTAATGTACAACTTCAGGACGAAGTTTAAAACATGAGGGGGTGTATGTAACATCCTGCTCTTGCATGAACATGTTCTCCACTTATTCTATTAGGAAACTTGCATGCAAGTGATCCAGTTATAGTACATTATAATATATTTCGCTAGTGGATATTTATGATGATGTTGATGATTATGATTTTAATGTTATTGATATATGCGTATTTACAGATGATATTGATGATTTTTCCCTAAGTGTGCAGGACACTTGAAAGATTGTGGATGTCGATGACATCAATGGACCTCCTTGGACTCCAGATTGACTCATGGAGTGGATTGTATTGGTCTAAGTATTTCATGTATGCATATGTGACATATGATCGATTATATTATAATGTTATATATGTATCATTGACAGTGTTTTGTTAGTGAATGCACACTGACGAATGCTTGCTAATCTGACTCACATAAGGAGTAAAAGGACCATGCGCATAGACCTGTTATTGAGGGAGATGTGTGGAAGAGTCCCTGTCACAGCCTAGTAGAACTTTCATTATGGCTCAAATTATAGGTTAATGATTACCTAGTTCGAGAGATCCACAATGTCGTGAAGGCATACTGAAACAATCGCTCACGAAGATTTCTAAGGGGTGTGCAATAAGGTAGGGTCCTTATTCCTTAGAAGCCCTTAGTTTCTCACAAGGTCACCTGAATGGAATGTTGACTCCAAGATTTGGACAACTACCAAAACCAGTCAAAGGTGAGTGGCATCCTTGGAGCACAAACTGTGTCTTGAAGGGCACGTCGTGTAAATAAAATTTGAGTCAATGAATCTAGGTGGCCAAGAAAATTTTAAGCGAATAATTAACCTTGTAAAATATTGAGCATTGTTGGATTAATTAATTAATTAAGGATTGAAATTATTAATTATAAATCTCTATAAGAGTGTACGCCTCTGCAAATAAAATTTAATTGAGACTAAGTATAAGTTTTGTAAAGAGGCTAAACTGAAATTAATAACTAAAGCAAAAGGGGAATGAGGTAAATAATTTCAAGAATTAAGTAAATTAAAATAATCCTGATGATTTGATTTAAGGCACATAGGTGTAACAAATTATTAAAATAGAGTTTTTTAAATAAGAAATAAACATAGAGGAGAGAATGTGTACGCATAGAAAGGAATCTAGAGTCTAGTTAACACTACTCTAACTAAAAAAGAATCATATTTTAACTCACCTCATATTTAGTAAGGCGTCAGTCATTAATTGAAAATAAAAGGAATAAAGAGAGAGCTAGAAGTGATTCAAGGATCGCTTTTAGGAAGGGCCACGAAAATTGAATTTTATTAACATAAAATGTGGTTTTACTAGTGCAAATTGGGGAAGGGGTGACAAGTGTAAGGGGACAATTAATTATAAATTATTTAAATTAAAAAGATAATTGATTGTGCAAGTGGGGATGAATTATAGGAAAATTCTATAAAAGAAATGGTTAAGATTAGAAATGGATCACAGAGGTTATGGAAAAAGTTATGCTGCAGAAATTTTGACTGGTTTACTTCTGAGAGTTGTGATATCTAGCTTGAGAGAGAGGGGTGGCTCTACCTTATGAGGCAAGCTTGGAAATAGAGTATTATAGTTGTGTGTGTGGCCCCTTTGTAGCTTGGGTGGCTAAGGGGGAAGAAGAGTACCCCTAGCGTTGGCTGGGAGGTACAGTGAAGTTTGGGGACTAGCAGGCATTGACAAGGAGTGCCCAAGACTCCATATTGAAGATCAACTACAGGCATTGGCCTTTCGAATTTACAGTATTTCAAAGATAAAAATTTGTATTGATGTTTAAAGGTTGTAGTGTTTAGGCATTCATTCATGTATTGATAGAACACATTGAATATTGGTTGCGCACGGAACTACATTCCCCGTGAAGAAATTTTATGATGAAATTACTGTGTGGAAACTATGTATTCGTTGTTATTATTCTTCCTCTGTGATCAAGTTTTCAAAAATTGTAATTGCATGTTGTATCTTGTGAAGAAAATAAAATTATTTTCCTTGTAAACAGAGCGTAGGATTATAAACTTTAGAAATCTGATTAATAAGAACACTAATTGTAGAATCATCCTATTTCCCAAGCATTATGAGATTTTAAAGAAGGGGGTTTGGATTACTATTTAAGCGAATACATTTGCTTCCTTGGCGATTTTCTATGTTGAGTTTTTAATTTTTAAAAATAAAAAGAGACATTTCCTCAGTCGCTACCTTGATGGACTTCAACCTGAATTCATCTGTGATTTTTTTTTCTAACAATTGTTTTGGACTGTGTAGATCCATGCTTGCACTAGCGAATTCAACCCAGACTTCCCTCAGATGTTTTCACTGCCATTA
>JASDQU010014246.1:13256-38686 GCA_032191745.1 Picea mariana | reverse complement strand
TTCAGTGCTCCAATGTAAGATGGCTAAGAAAACGTTTTTGCTAGAAACAAGGAAAAATCAGTTGTAGAGTCAATTTGTATTAATCTCAAAAATAACTCATGGACGAAGTTATAGATTCCATATAATTTTCATGGATGCAATTTTATGGAAACTATACTATGGTGACCAAATTCCCTCTTCCACTATTATACAAATTAGAGAAAATTTGAACCATGTCATTTTTCCCAAAATAATTGGAATGAATCCCTTCTCAAGGTTGTATGCACTCTAGACTTACATGGAGACCACATGCCCCCCTCATAAAACTTAGGAAACAACTTAAGACAAATAATATAAAAGGATATGAAGGCTTGGGGTAATGGCACATGGAAACATGTATAAGATATTATTTTATTGACTCCCCTACTTCCCCTTTTGTTGGTTCATTATCCTCATGGTGATCCTAAGTAGTTATTACCCCCAAGTGCACCCTCTTATTAGTTTACTAATTACATTATTAATTACGTTGATAGGCATCCTCCTATTGAAAAGTGGTGGTATAATCAATTGTTTAATTAGAAACCCTAATCTTATGGCCAAGAATTAAAAGTGTTCGCATATTCTCATCCTCTCCTATAAATCCATGGATAGTATTTTGAACATTAACTTCCTTTCATTTATGAATAAATATGTTTATCATTACTTAACTTGTTTACTATTTAAAATTTACTTAATAGGATTATAAAATTACTACGTTGGCTTTTCAAATTCCACGGAAAATATTTACTAATGCCACCAAGATTGATTAACTTTTAACATTAATGTTAACATTTACGAGGTATGAAATAACTTTATTCCACCTGTGGTAACGTTTAAAGACTTCACATGGAGAGGAGTGGGAAAAAATAATGCATACAAGTGGTGGATAGATTTTAAGGACCTGAAACAATAGTGTTCATAAATAAACATAATTACATTCAAATGTGCATAATGTTGCACAACGAAACTAGCCCATAGTGATGTGTTTGTTGAACGGCAAAGGAGAGTTTCATTTAACAAGAGAGGACATTGATTAGGAGATGCAAGTGGCATTGGTCCTTGCAAGATTGCATACATTCCATTCAGGTATGCAAAGAAGAATTATTTATATGTTTAAATGCGTTTTTCTTTGAAATTAATGAATTTGTTCCACCATTCATCTCTACATATATTTACATAGCACCCTAAATATCATTTCCTACATACATTTCTTTATTTAATTTTTGTTTAATGTCTATCAATCATGTCTTTGTGTCTTATGCTTTTCTATCGTCCAGAAAGTATTTAGCATTTTACTAGTATAATTTACACACTATTGAAATGCAAGGGAAAACGCCTCTTATGTTTAAATGTTTCCTCTAATCCGTTTTAATACTTACTACAGATGCTCCCTTTAATTCGTTTTAATTATTAGTCCCTCCCTCCGACTAAGGGACTCTAACAATCACCTCGATGGTTTATGAGTATTAAAGGGTGTGATCTGCTACAATAATTGGTACAATTTGTATGTTTTTTTTACATAGTTTCATAAAGTTTTTTGAAAACTCATTATTAAATTTATTTATTTTTAAAAACAGATCACTTAAATAAAATTTCTTATCGGTCCAATGATCTCTGATGGGACATTAAAACAATGGTGTAAGTTTTTTCTTTTCCTCAATTCAATTGTCAGAGTCAATAAATAAGTTCTTTTAATGTCTCGCCACTTCCTAACATGCTTCTCACCTCTCTCCACCTCTTTCCACCTCCTAAGACACTGCCTCAAATGCCTCCACCTATACACCACCTAAAACACTTGCTTCCAATCAATATAAAGACAAACATACCAGAGGAGATTCCTAAGGAGTTTGATAATGTTCTTGTTGTACGACGGGAGGAAGAGTTGCAGCGAAGTCTCTTCATTCAGGTAGGAACACCTGAGTAAGCATAGTAGGTGGGCAGATTGAAGCAAATCCACTGCATAAAAGATCTCGTCTGATAAAATTCGAGAGCAGTCATTGCAAATGATTCACACACAAATAAAAATTTGTATTACTTAATCATACACACATACATCACATATATATAGTTGGAGTGAGATCCAACTAACTCCAAACATGGAGATGTTAGTTGAGAGAATATCTCAACAGTCTCCTACAAATTCTCAAACCAATCCCAAACTTAGTATGTTGCACTAATGTGAGAATTATCTCTAACACCCACCTTTAATGCTTACATTACACAACATAACAAAAAGTTACTACACAATTTTTGTCATCTCTGTCTCACNCCCAAAGGACAATCTTGATACTGAACCATTTTATGGATACACTTCCATCTGTAAAATCCCTCCGAAGAGAAAATTTGGAGAGTTATATAAGACAATGATCTAAGTACGAAATGTTTTCAACAGTCAATCTTACAATTGACCTTTCTCTTGTAGTGATTGGCAATTCTAGACATACTTTGAAAAATAGTCTAGGAATCAATCATACATTCTGATCTGTATCATTACAAAAATAAAAATCACAATAACACTCTGCACACCACGAATTACAGTTCTTCTCTACAGCCAACAATACCAAACAACACATTGAGAGCGGCTTTCTAAATCTTTGAAACAGCAGCGATCTTTATCTCAGATCCTCCTTCACGCACAACAGATAGTGTCTCTCCTTCTTGCAGACATCCACGGTCAGTTCCTCCCTCAGCTCACGATGATTGATCCCTTTGCCAGCGAACAGATGTGTCTCACGACTCCTTCCAGCGAACAGATCCATCAGGGAGATGCGATACGACGTAGAGTTTGATAGCAGAGTAGAATGGCTCTCTTCACACATTCACGGCTCATTTCTATAAATTATACTGCGCAATACTCAAATTCTCTGCCAATTCTCAATGAAATCTAGCAAATGAGCCTTGATCCCTCGATGCCTATCACTGAATAGATGCAGGCAACAGTAGACAGATTTGGGATGGACTTCTCATGTCCTCTGCCTCTTGACTTCGGTGACTGTTCTGCACGGCAGCAAGGTGGTTCTTCTCTTCTACGCTAGCTGCAGAAAGTGCACGCAATTTCCAGATCCTTTCAATGCTATGATTGCACAACAGCAATTTAAATTCACACAGGTACAGAAATCTTCACACAATGCACATGAACAAACAAATGATAATTCACTCTTCTACGCTAACAATGTACAAAAGATTAACTCTCACATGATCCTAGCCCTCCCGTGAGGGAGTTAAGCCAGAGCTACCCACTCTGATACCATGATAAAATTCGAGAGCAATCATTGCAAATGATTCACACACAAATAATAATTTGTATTACTTAATCATACACACATACATCACATATATATAGTTGGAGTGAGATCCAACTAACTCCAAACATGGAGATGTTAGTTGAGAGAATATCTCAACAGCCTCCTACAAATTCTCAAACCAATCCCAAACTTAGTATGCTGCAACTTGCATCATGGCTAATTAACTTGTCAATATTACTGCATACATCTCAGGAATATTAGATGTATACAAGAAGAGATCTCACTATGCATATATTACAATTAATACTTTGTAAATGGATACTTTATAAATATTTTTTCTTTTTTAATACTTTGTAAGAAAAATGATTCTTATTCCATGCTTCATGGAATAATAAAAATGGATGATTCATTACTTATCTAATAAAAATTATTCTTACACTCCATACTTGCTTCTTGATCTGGGGTCGTGGGACAAACATGTTTATCCATGGATGCACGACGTCCCAGAGGCCGCGAGAAAACAGGTTCGACTCCTCCACTTGTGCTCGGTTCAGGAAATTGGTGTACGGTACCTCTACTCTGTAAATCAACCAAGGGATGAAACTCAGTATATAAACCGCCCCATGACCTGGAAAAATTATAGAACATTTGTGTGCTATGAATTTAACCTTTATGGAAAAATGGCAGAACATGTGTGTGCTGTGAATTTAACCTTCGAGATGTTTCTATCTTACTTTTCCTATTTTCAGCTCATAGTAAGAATTCATGATCACAACTTTCCTGGTGATACAATGTCATATTCAAAGAATTTCATTAATGGCGCCTTTCCCTCCATATACTTATCTGGCCAGATTTTGCCAGATTCCTGAAAAGCTTTCGGTCTATGAATTTGCATTTCTCCGGCATCTGATTTGTTGGGTGGTGGAATGTGGTTTGCCACTTTTGTACAACCATGATCAAGAAGATAATGCGTACATGTAGGGCATGAAGAGTTAGATTGAAGCCATCTATCTACACATTCCATGTGGAAGCCATGGTTGCAGCGTGGTAACACTCTCACACCTTCACCTTTTGTGAATTCCTCCAAACAGATAGGGCACTCTGTTGCAAGTTGTGGTTTTGATTTTCCACTGCAACTACTATGGCTAAAGGCTGATCTACTTAATAGACAAAAGTTGAACTTGAACTCTTCAGGGAATCCAATATCAAAGTAACGCACATTTGGTAGAACACCAGAAAGCCATCCATGAAATGCCTGCCACCCTCCAAATAGGGTGATGCTCATTTATTTATTACTTTATAACTTTATACTCTATTATTTATTTATTACTTTATAACTTTATATTCTGGGTGGTTGTCCCTTTTAAACAGGTGCGATGCGTCTTTTTATGTTGAGGGCAAGAGGAAGAGATCGGGATCAGTATAATATTCATCCAATTAAGTATTCTCATAATTGGCCTCACCTCAGATCTAAACGCCCTTGTGCGGGTGAGGAAATTAAACAAAAACTACGCTGACTGCTTTGCCCTGAATAGGCTTATGTTCAAATAATTCTACAATTATGAAATTTATTCAAGCTCATACAAAACCCTAGGTCACATGAAATTTATTCAAGCTCATACAAAACCCTAGGTCACCTCTGCAATTCCTCAGGAAGTTTTGGCATCATCCATTAAATAATCCTAAGGGAATAAAAAGAAACTTGACCGTTGGGATGAATCTATGAACCAGGTGTATCTTCTTGGAGACGAACCGGTGGAATATACTTTCGAGCTCTAAATCAACTCGAATATTTGTTTAGAGACTAACCATGAGAGTGATCACTCTATCTGTAACAACAACAAATAATATAAATATCTGAGAGGAGCAAAGTACACTAAGAATTAAGTGGCTAAAATGAATGGCAGGAAGAGAGTTAGTAACTCACCTTATTATTTGATTTGTGGGCTCGTTGAAAGTTACCAATATGTTTTCACATGAAGACGACCCCAATACACTTGCATAGACCTGAGACTCACCTGGAAAAAGGATCCATAGATTGGTGTTAAGTAATATACAAACCAACTAGATAAAAATTCCAAAAGAAGAATATGGAAGTGTGGTAATATTTCAAATAGAATAAGTGAATCATTTTATTCTCACTTTACCTGGCTTTGTATAGTTCGAACGAACGTTTCCATGACTGTTAATGTTATGGGTAAAAACCCTAGCCTCATAACGATCTGAACCATATCTTCTATAGCATAAACAGAATGATTGGAGTATCAATCAAACGACTTGAGCGTTGTTTTTACAAAGAGTAAGAGTTTTTATTAATAGTACTATGAGTCATTGGCTCCATTGACATGGCCAACTATGTACAAGTGCTATTAAATACAAGTACATGCAAACTAGAGTTAGAGTGGGTTACCTCCCTGCGAAGGCTTACTAAGCCACGGAGGTAGCGTGAAATATTTATTGCCAAACTATGATGCATGATAGTTTTTTCCCTTCGACATGAAAGAACCATAATCCTTTCGAGTCAATGAGTATAGTCGCGTGGATAAAACGATAACTCTAGTAACAACCATCGACTCATAATGCCATGAGTATAAGTTTATAGGTAAGAGTGAACTATAATCACCATGGATTGATAGTGTTATAACCTATATATATATATAAACACAAATGGTAATGGAAACATATCTTTAAAAATATATAGATCAAAGAGGGTTAACCAAGTATTTTTATATATGCACAAATGGTAATGGAAACATATATCTAGAAATCTATCGACCAAAGAGGGTTAAGCACTCCAAGTATTTGTATAACTCCTGTATGTAATCAATCTTTAGGAAAGGAAGTAACGAGATCATTTGGACCACCAAACATATGGAGAATAATCAAACTCAAGAGAAAATACGGGATATATATATAAAAGAAAACAAATTAGAATCACTGGATATGGTGAGAAGTTCAAATAACGAATGCGTTCAAGTATTTGGAGGAATATTTGGATCTTTGTTTCTTCCACAGAGAACTATTATGTGAACCATTATGTGGTGAATTTGAAAAAAAGAAGATACCCTGACTGTTGTACATTAAATATGCTCGTGTTCAAATAATTGTGCAAATGAATGATGCTTTCAAGCCTTTGGAGGAACCTTTGGATCTTCGTTTCTTCCACCGAGAAGCGTTACGTGCATGATTAAATTAAACATAAAATAGACGGACTATTCTACATTGAGTATGATGGTATTCAAATAATTCTGTAAACAACTAATGAGTGCAAACCTTTGGAAGAATGCTTGGATCTTTGCTTCTTCCAGCAGAACCACTATGTGGGTGAATAAATTAAAGAAAAATAACCATGATTGTTCTACATTGAATCTGCTCATATTCAAATATTTCTCCAAACAACTAATGAGTTGAAGCCTTTCGAGGAATGTTTGGGTTTTTGTCTCTTCCCCCGAACCGTTATGTGTGTTAATCATACCGTGACTGTTCTACTTTTCTACGGTGAATATGCGTATTCAAATGATTTTGCATGCAACGCTTCAGTTACCTAATATATAAGAAAACATAAATTAGCAACGCAAATAACATTTCCTATTCTAACATACTGTGTTACCATGCATACAATCAAACCATTCCACCATAAAATTGAGTAGTAATTGATGATAATAACCTTTAAAGGCATGCAGGTACTATTGTTACTTTTTCTTTTTTTTTTGGAAAAATAAAATGAAGAGAACACAACCTCTCGAAAAGCGCACCATGAGTGAACTACAAAAATACTAACACTGAATAAGAAACATTTTCATTGCTGGAAAAAACTTAGAAATAAATTCCATTACTGAGACATGAACCCAGGTTTGTGAAAACTAGTCTATAACTTTATTCGAATTTTTCAACGAGACATAGGCAGGGACTAGCTGCTTCGCAGCTATTTCCCTTGTCATTGTATATGATTCCTTTAATTCACTTAATTCTTACAACTTAATGCTTTAATTCATTTGTTATATATACTCTCGTTAATGCTCAAGTCATTTACTATAAATGCTTGCTTTAATTCGTTGTCATTGGGTTTCATTTATTTATTATGTATATTTTAATTTGTTTATTGTATATACTTTCTTTAATGCTTAATTTGTTTATTGTATATGCCTTCTTTAATGCTTAATTAGTTTATTGTATATGCTTTCTTACTATAAATGCTTTCTTTAATTCGTTGTCATTAGGTTTCATTTATTTATTATGTATATTTTAATTTGTTTAGTGTATATGCTTTCTTTTCTTTAATGCTTAATTAGTTTATTGTATATGTATTTTTCTTTCCCTATTTGTATAGGGATTTTATTGGTGTGCATACATTTTCGTTATATTTATATTCATACATTGTTTTCATTTTGATTGTATTTATATATAGGTTTCATTATTTTGCATAAGTTTTCATTATACTTATATTTTTATATAGGTCGGTTATATTTATATATGTTTGTGTATTAGTTTCATTATATTACTTTTAATAGGTATAGTAAAAAAAAATGATTATATTACTTTTAATAGGTATAGTAAAAAAAAAATGATCATAATGCATTAGAATTATTCACAATATTAAAATTGAACATAACTCTTCTCAAATGTCTTAATACAATAAAATTGTTGATGGACATTGCAATGTGTTGCAACCATTGAGAAACATAGCAATTTGAGATAAGTGAACCAACATGAATGTCGAATTATAACATACCCATAGTTTTTACGTCTTTTATTCTTTTTTTTATTTCTGTATTATCCCTTCGGATTATATACTGGTATCTATTACTAATGATGGGCCCCTCAATGTGCGAGGGTACCCATCAGGGAGGCACGAAGACCCTTTCCCCTCTCGGTTCGGGCGATGTAGCGTGACAGCAGGAGGCATACATCCTCTACTTCAGTTAAGTATTCAACAGGTCCTTTTCTAGTCATTTCCTATTCTGTAATTTAAATACTTTATCATGTTTGGTAATGTTTTAATACTTTTCGTTACTTCTGTGCAAGTGTAGGCATGTCGAAGCATAAGAATTCCCTCCTCGCTTCGTCAAAAGGTATTTGGGTTCCTACGCAGTTTCTCAGTTATTTGTCGTGATTCAAACCCCGTTGAGAGGTTAATTTCAAGTTCTTGGGTATGCCCCGAGTTGTATGAAAGGATTTCTGGTATATCAAACCATCGCACAGGGTGCACCTCGTTGGAATTTGGTAACTAGAACGTCGATTGTAAAAGAAATTACAATGCTCATTATATCGTGTGTATTAGATCTGTTGGGGTTTGGAACTCTGAAGTATTCTCCTCTACATAATATAAATTTGTTTTTTTGTTCGGATATCATAGATATTTTGTTCTAGAATCGAATATCATTATTGGATGTGTAACCCTTTACGAACCAAATCGGCCATGCATAGTGATTACGCCTAGGGTTTGGTTCTTTCCCATAATTAATATAGTTGTTTCGTTTATGTTCCAATGCAAGAAGTAACTAGTTTCAGTTTCACGCATCACAAGTCATTTACATTATGTTCTTCAGTACATTTATCGATATGCTTACATGTGGAAAAATAGCTTGATTATTAGCTTGGATTAATGTCTCATATGTTGTCTACCTTTTGTGTCAATTATCATGATCCAATATGTCCTTAACGGTCTGCTCACCAGTGAATTAGATAGATTCAATGCAATTATGGAACTACTCACCGTGTACTATTTTCCTTCTATTTCTGTTATCACTTATAGTATAAGTTCCTTATAGATCTGTGCACCAGAAGGTTCGATGGTCATCTTTATTCTTTTATGATTCATGCTTTATTACCTTATGTTTCTATTATCATTATTTAAAAGTCTCTATAGGACTGTTTGGGTTACGTAACAAGGAATCTTTTATCCTCTGTTCTTGATTTATATTGATTAAAACCTCTATGGGTCTGCTCACATGAACAAAAAATAGTATTTTCATTACGTCATAACCTGTGGTTAAACCTTTGATTACAAGATCCCCCTTACTGTCGCATCTATCTGAGTCTTTTCTTTTCTTGGAATTAAAATTTTCCTCTTATAAGGTTATCTATCCCCTTAACGCTATCAGATTCTGGTATGGACAGTTTACTTAGTGACATTCCTCCTCTGTTGCAGAATGTCCATTACACTATATAACTATATAACTATATATATATATATATATATATGTTCAATGACTATACCAGTTTATATGTCGGTCGATTAGTACTTCACTGTTGTAGAGTATACTTGTTAGATTTATGAATGTATTCTTAGTCGCAAAGGCTCATTGTTTATTAGTAGCATCCACAGGAAACTAAAACAACACAATCTGTTATGGGATTTGTAACTATTAGAGAATTTCTTTTTCTATTAACACATTCTAGAAATCTTAATACTTTACCCAGTATTAAATCTAAATAAAGAGGTACAATTCCAGCCAATCATTCGAAAGTAAACAGTTAGATCTTTCCCACAGTATTCGACCAGAATAAAATCTTATATAGAAGTAAAACATATTTCAATACATAATCATTTGACTAGAGCAAGGTAGAGTTACATATCTGAACCATATTTTAAGGGAAGACGAAGGGAGCAGCCACATTCCTCCCAACCATAGAAGAGGGAAACCAATCTACTTGCTCGTTTCACCCCCTAGACTGACCGTGAATCCATGAGGGCGAATTGAAATCTCCTCTCCAACAATGTCCTTTGAATATCAACAGTATTCCCCTTGCCTCACACTAACACAATAGTCTTCATAATATCAAGAAAAAAAATTCGAAGTCTTTTCCCCAACATACTTGGCAACGTCCTTCCTCCTCACATATGCTCTTTTTTTAGTTTGCCTAGGAATTTTTCCCTCTCTTGAGGAATTTTCGCAGCCTTCTAAATCCCTAATTTTCAGGGGTTGCTACTGGCCAAATCAGTGATTTTCCACTTGTAACAATCAGCCCAGAGTTAATTTCAATATGTTCGCCACTCATGGAGTCATGGTCAGCTAATTTCAACATGGTTGCTCCATTTGTCCTCCTGCAATCAATATAAAATATTCTTTTATTTCCTTTTTCATACAAGTGTCATAGTCAAGTAGCTAGTTGGGACAAATCAGAATTCTTCCCAACAGTCAAATCAATTATTACAATCATAAAATTCAAAATTCGGAATTGCCATAATTCGAAAAATTTTTCCAATTTCGAAATTTACTAAAAACATAAATAATTTTCCAACACTTTTAGATTCTAAATTATTTTTTCCAATTTCTTTATTTTGGGGATCTCACATCCTTTCCCCCTTAAATAAAACATGGTCCTTAGTGTTCATTCCTTTCCTGGAACAAGATTGGAAGGGATTTCCTCAAGTCCCCCTCCAATTCCCAAGTGGCCTCCTCACGACTAAAGTGCTTCCATTGCACCTTTACGTGAGCGACGACTATGTTCTGAAGTGTTATTTCTCTCCGGTCCAGAATGCGTAGGGGTACCACCTGGAACTCACCTTCGGGTTCCACCTGCACCAAGTTCCAATCAATCATATGAGTAGGGTCATGAATATACTTTTTCAGCAATGAAATATGAAATACATTATGAATTTTTAGATTAGATAGAAGTGCAAGTTGGTATGCTATGAGTCCAATTCGAGCTAGTATCTCAAAGGGCCCACAAAACCTAGGTGCCAACTTGGCACAGTTCCCTAATTTCAACGAGATTTTTCGGGCTTTGACTTTCAAATAAACATGGTCTCCTGCTTGAAATTCCAAGTGTCATCTTTTTTGGTCTGCGTAACTCTTCTGTCTGTCATGTGCTTCCTTCAAGTTCTGTTGTACCTTTCTAACCATGTTCTCCATTTCTTGGAGCATTTCGGGTCCGACCATAAGTTTGTCATCCAGGTTATCCCAACTAATTGGTGTCGTACATTTTCTGTCGTACAGTATTTCGAAATGGCTTAACTTAGCTGAAGTTTGGTACCCATTGTTATATGAAAATTCTACCAAGTGCAGATAGTCTTCCCACTTGTTCGGTTTTGTTCTCACATACATGCGGAGCATATCCTCCATGATCTGGTTTGTCCTTTCGGTCTGTCCATCCATTTGTGGATGATAACTTGTACTGAAATTCAAGTTAGTATTGAGCCTTCCAAACAATTCCTTCCAAAAGGCGGATGTGAATTTTACGTATCTATCTGAAATCACCATTTTAGGAATACCATGCAGTCTAAAGATTTCTTTCATGAATATTTCAACAATTTTTATAGATTTAAAAGTAGACTTTACAGGAATAAAGTGTGCGGACTTACTGAGTTTATCTATAACAACCATGATAGATTCATTTTGTTTCTGAGTTTTTGGCAAACCTGTTATGAAGTTGAGTGATATAGTCTCCCATTTCCATTCTGGTACTAGCAATGGCCGTAATAGGCCAGCTGGATGCTGGTGTTCAGCCTTAACCTGCTAACAATCTTGGCACCTTGCCAAATACTCTATTGTTTCTCCCTTCATACTAGGTCAATAAAATATTTTTCTAAGTGTTGTTATCGTTTTCTAGTAACCTGGGTGGCCAGAATACAGTTTCTTATGCACTTCGTCCAAGATTGTTAATTTTAACCCTACTGAATCTGGTATGTAAAGTCTATTTTTAAATTGTAACAGTCCCTTCTCGTCGATACTTAGATCTGGTTTATCTGAGTTCACGGTGTTGTTCAGTAATTCTACCATTATTTTAGTATAGTTTTCGTCATCAATACATGTCGCCTTTATTCTTTCTTCTAGATCACTTTCTGCCCTGCTAGTATTCATTTCAAATAACCCATGGATTCTTCTACTTAAGGTGTCTTGTACCTTGTTTTCTTTCCCCTTGATATGTCTGATCTCAAAGTCGAATTCGCTCAAGAAAGCTAACCACCTTACCTGCCTTGCGTTAAGATCTAGTTGGTTAAACAAATATTTCACCCTACTGTTGTCCATTAATAATAGGAATCTTCTTCCCATTATGTAGTGTCGCCACATCTTTAGAGAATGTATTACTTCTGCCAACTCCAAGTCATGGGTGACATAATTTTTCTCGTTTTCTTTTAATTTCCGAGACTCATAACAGATAATGTGTCCTTCCTATGATAGGACACCACCTAGTCCTTCTTTACTTGCATCAACACATATAGTGAAGTCTTTATCTCGGTCAGCTACTTTCAATATGGGTGTCATTGTCAATAATTCCTTAAGTTTGTTGAAACTGTCTTGACACTTCTCTGACCAATTAAACCCAGTTCCTTTCTTTTGTAATGAGGTGATAGGGCAATTTATCTTGGAAAACCCACCTATAAACCGACAGTAATATCCCGTGATTCCCATGAACACCGTATATCCGCTACATCTTTAGGTATTGGCCATTCCCTAATGGATTTTGTCTTTTCCAGATCCGTGGCAATGCCCTTTGCTGAAATTATATGTCCAATGTATTCTATCTCTTTCTAGTAGAAGTCACACTTGTCGAAATTAGCATATAGTTTTTGCTTCCTTAACGTTTCTAGAACTATTCTTAAGTGTTCCTCATGTTCCTCCTTCGTCTTTGAATAGACTAGGATGTCATCGATGAATACTACCATGAACGTTTCGAAGTACTCACTAAAAATATTGTTCATTAAGAACATAAAAGTGGTTGGGGCATTAGTGAGTCCGAATGGTATGACTACAAACTCATAATGTCTGTATCTTGTCCGAAATGTTGTTTTGGTTATGTCTTCATTTTTTATCCGAACTTGATGATAACCGGATCGTATGTCAAGCTTTGAAAAGATCTTGGCTCCCCCCACTTGATCGAATAGGTCATTTATCCTTGGTAAGGGGTATTTATTCTTAATCGTTATTTTGTTCAGATGTCTATAGTTGATACATAATCTTAGAGTACCACCCTTCTTTTTCACAAAGAGGACTGGTGCTCCCCAAGGTGAGACACTCTGTCTGATGTACTCTTTGTCCAACAACTCTTGTAATTGTATTTTTAATTCTTTCAGTTCAGGTAGACTCATTCAGTAAGGCACCTTTGAGATAGGAGCGGAACCGGGTAACAGATCTATGGAGAAGTCTATTTCCCTTCTAGGGGATAATTTTGGTATCTCATCCACAAACATGTCCTTGAAATCACGTAGGATAGCAAAGTCTTCCAACTTTGGATTATCCCCCTTTATTGCTAGATTCATGAATTTGATGGCATACACTTGGCATCCTTTTCTCATACATTTCTTTAGTTGCATCACTGAAATTTGTCAAACTAATATTGGTTTCGATATACCTTGGGTTGTACTGGTAGTGTCTGAATCATCCTTATAACTAAGCATCTTTGTATAGCAATTTAATATTGCTTTATGTCATTCCAACCAGTCCATCCCAATAATCATATCGTAAGATCCTAATGGTAGGATGTTTAGATCGGTATTTATACATTGACCATATAAGATGAATTCAAAATCCAGAACAAACTTTGCTACCTTTCTTTTAGTACCAATCGCTAATTGTACAAGCCATGATTTCACGTGCTTCAGTTTCTTAAGTTGGTTTGACTCAACCACACTAGGTGTAATGTAACTTAATGTAGCTCTAGGGTCAATTAAAACGTAAATTTGAGTGTCATTGATTTTACCTTCAATTTCTACCACCAAGGACTGGTAGTCAGCTTGTCGACTATCTATGGCTGCATTTATCCGATGTAGGCTTCTACCCACATCTCCCACTGTCGAGGCTTCCTACAGATTATGAACAACAGTTCTATTTATTGAACTCAAATGCAGACAATTCCTCCTTAGATGAGGCTCTCCGCATTCCAAACACTTTAATGGATCACGGGGGTTGTCTCCAAATTTCTTCATTCCCAAGTTTATTGGTTTACCACTGCCTTACATATTCGGATGGTTTGAGTGAAATTCCTTTCTCGGAAAACTTTTTGTTGTATTCTTATGAGGAGTTGGTTGGTACCCCTTCTTCCACTGGTTCATTCACTCTTGTTTCTTATCTTTGTAAGATTTGGGAAACTCCACCCGCTGTTTGTACTGATCATAGCACATTCAGGCTTTCCTGAATACTTCGCTCAAGGATTTGGGGTTGTCAAATTCAATTATATCTTTGTAGGACTGTAGTAGGCAGCTTAGAAAAAACTGAATTTTTACTTTATCCTCTCGGATGTATGGTATGAAACTTAACAGTTCTAAAAACATATTTATAAGGTCCTCCATTGTCATCTGTCCAAGTTGTAACTCATAGAATTCTTTTGTCTTTCTTTCATAGTAACCAAGTGCAAATAGTCTTCCCACTTGTTCGGTTTTGTTCTCACATACATGCGGAGCATATCCTCCATGATCTGGTTTGTCCTTTCAGTCTGTCCATCTGTTTGTGGATGATAACTTGTACTGAAATTCAAGTTAGTATTGATCCTTCCAAACAATTCCTTCAAAAAGGAGAATGTGAATTTTACGTATCTATCTGAAATCACCATTTTAGGAATACCATGCAGTCTAAAGATTTCTTTCATGAATATTTCAGCAATGTTTATATCTTTAAAAGTAGACTTTACAGGAATAAAGTCTGCATACTTACTGAGTTTATCTATAACAACCATGATAGAGTCATTTTGTTTCTGAGTTTTTTGCAAACCTGTTATGAAGTTGAGTGATATAGTCTCCCATTTCCATTCTGGTACTAGCAATGGCCGTAATAGGCTGGCTGGATGCTGGTGTTCAGCCTTAACCTGATAACAATATTGGCACCTTGCCAAATACTCTATTGTTTCTCCCTTCATACTAGGCCAATAAAATATTTTTCTATGTGTTGTTATCGTTTTCTGGTAACCTAGGTGGCCAGAATACGGTTTCTTATGCACTTCGTCTAAGATTGTTAATTTTAACCCTGCTGAATCTGGTATGTAAAGTCTATTTTTAAATTGTAATAGCCCCTTCTCGTCAATACTTAGATCTGGTTTATCTGAGTTCACGGTGTTGTTCGGTAATTCTACCATTATTTTAGTATAGTTTTCATCATCAATACATGTCACCTTTATTCTTTCTTCTAGATCACTTTCTGCCCTGCTAGTATTCATTTCAAATAACCCATGGATTCTTCTACTTAAGGTGTCTTCTACCTTGTTTTCCTTGCCCTTGATATGTGTGACCTCAAAGTCGATTTCACTCAAGAAAGTTAACCACCTTACCTGCCTTGCGTTAAGATCTGGCTGGTTAAACAAATATTTCACCCTGTTGTTGTCCATTAATAATAGGATTCTTCTACCCATTATGTAGTGTCGCCACATCTTTAGAGCATGTATTACTGCTGCCAACTCCAAGTCATGGGTGACATCATTTTTCTCATGTTCTTTTAATTTCTGAGACTCATAACAGATAATGTGTCCCTCCTGCGATAGGACACCACCTAGTCCTTCTTTACTTGCATCAACACATACAGTGAAGTCTTTATCTGGGTCTGCTACTTTCAATATGGGTGTCATTGTCAATAATTCCTTAAGTTTATTGAAGTTGTCTTGACACTTATCTGACCAATTAAACCTAGTTCCTTTCTTTTGTAATGAGGTCATAGGGTAGGCTATCTTGGAAAACCCACCTATAAACCGACAGTAATATCCAGTGATTCCCATGAACGATCGTATATCCGCTACATATTAAGGTATTGGCCATTCCCTATTGGATTTTGTCTTTTCCGAATCCATGGCAATGCCCTTTGCTTAAATTATATGTCCAAGGTATTATATCTCTTTCTGGTAGAAGTCACACTTGTCGAAATTAGCATATAATTTTTTCTTCCTTAACGTTTGCAGCACTATTCTTAAGTGTTCCTCATGTTCCTCCTCCGTCTTTGAGTAGACTAGGATGTCATCGATGAATACTACCATGAAATTTTCCAAGTACTCACTAAACATTCTGTTCATTAAGCACATAAAAGTGGCTGGGGCATTAGTGTGTCCAAATGGTATGACTACAAACTCATAATGTCTATATCTTGTCCGAAATTTTGTTTTGGTTATGTCTTAATTTTTTATCCGAACTTGATGATAACCGGATCGTATGTCAAGCTTTGAAAATATCTTGGCTCCCCCCACTTGATCGAATAGGTCATTTATCCTTGGTAACGGGTATTTATTCTTAATCATCATTTTGTTCAGTTGTCTATAGTTGATACATAATCTTAGAGTACCACCCTTCTTTTTCACAAAGAGGACTGGTGCTCCCCAAGGTGAGACACTCTGTCTGATGTACTCTTTGTCCAACAACTCTTGTAATTGTATTTTTAATTCTTTCAGTTCAGGTAGACTCATTCAGTAAGGCACCTTTGAGATAGGAGCGGAACCGGGTAACAGATCTATGGAGAAGTCTATTTCCCTTCTAGGGGATAATTTTGGTATCTCATCCACAAACATGTCCTTGAAATCACGTAGGATAGCAAAGTCTTCCAACTTTGGATTATCCCCCTTTATTGCTAGATTCATGAATTTGATGGCATACACTTGGCATCCTTTTCTCATACATTTCTTTAGTTGCATCACTGAAATTTGTCAAACTAATATTGGTTTCGATATACCTTGGGTTGTACTGGTAGTGTCTGAATCATCCTTATAACTAAGCATCTTTGTATAGCAATTTAATATTGCTTTATGTCATTCCAACCAGTCCATCCCAATAATCATATCGTAAGATCCTAATGGTAGGATGTTTAGATCGGTATTTATACATTGACCATATAAGATGAATTCAAAATCCAGAACAAACTTTGCTACCTTTCTTTTAGTACCAATCGCTAATTGTACAAGCCATGATTTCACGTGCTTCAGTTTCTTAAGTTGGTTTGACTCAACCACACTAGGTGTAATGTAACTTAATGTAGCTCCACGGTCAATTAAAATAGAAATTTGAGTGTCATTGATTTTACCTTCAATTTCGACCACCGAGGACTGGTGGTCATCTTGTCGACCATCTATGGTTGCATTTATCCGATGTAGGCTTCTACCCACATCTCCCATTATCGAGGCTTCCTGCAGATTATGAACAACAGTTCTATTTATTGAACTCAAACGCGGACAGTTCCTCCTTAGATGAGTCTCTCCGCATTCCCAACACTTTAATGGCTCACGGGGGTTGTCTCCAAATTTCTTCATTCCCAAGTTTATTGGTTTACCACTGCCTTACATATTCGAATGGTTTGAGTGAAATTCCTTTCTCGGAAAACTTTTTGTTGTATTCTGCTGAGGAGTTGGTTGGTACCCCTTCTTCCACTGGTTCATTCGCTCTTTTTTCTTATCTTTCTCAGCTTTGGGAAACTCCACCCGCTGTTTGTACTGATCATAGCACATTCAGGCTTTCCTAAATACTTCCCTCAAGGATTTGGGGTTGTCAAATTCAATTATGTCCTTGTAGGACTGTAGTAGACAGCTTAGAAAACGCTGAATTTTAACTTTATCCTCTCGGATGTATGGTATGAAACTTAACAGTTCTAAAAACTTATTTATAAGGTCCTCCATTGTCATCTGTCCAAGTTGTAACTCGTAGAATTATTTTGTTTTTGTTTCATAGTAACTTTCCGAAAGGCATTGTTTCTTGAAATACTTCTTAAAGTCAGACCATTCCAATTGTTTTTCCTTTAGGACCTTGTCCAATTTCAGGTCCTGCCACCAACTGTTGGCCTTCCCTTTCAGATTGTAGATAGCCATTTTGACCTTCATGTTGTTGGAATAATTGTAGATCGGGAAGTATTTTTTTATGTCCAACAACCATGCTTCAGCTTCCTCTCCTGTATTGGATTCTCCATCAAAGGTAGCTAGTTTAATCTTTTTAAATTCTCCTTTAAGGTGGTCTACTTATTTTCTTTTTCTGTCAGATTTATTTTTTCCCTCAGCTGAAGGTGTCCCCTCTGACGAACTATCTCCCTTTTGTATTTCCACCTCGGAGTTCTTGGAAGCCCTTTTGCTGACTTCTTCCTCGTGGTTATCGTCCTTTGGGATTTTCTTGGTCACTATACTGCGTAGCAGGACTTCATTTATCTCTTGCTATTCCTATTGTTCTTTTTTTAGTTTTTCATTGTTCGCTTTGAAAGTCTGTAATTCAACAATAAGGCTCCTCATTTTTTCTAACACTTTCGTGGGTGAACTTTCGTCACTGTTTTGTCTTGTATCTCTAGGGGGTCCCTACTGTAGGTTTTCTCCCAACCTGATCTCTGCATCCTTCCGAGTTTCCATAATTAACAAAACAGAAATAGCTTTCTGTTTGTAACCATCAGATTTTGTTAGTTTTACATAAATAGAAAGGTATCTATACTCAATAGCTATTGTGGCCTTGTTCAGATCGAGTGTTGTCACCTTTTTTCTCTGATACCAGATGTAATGTACCTCAAAATTTACATACAAAAAAAAAATTGTTTGGGAAGATTGAATTGGTTTTGTATCCTTGAGGTCATTCAATCACTTGTCTATCCTAAGGTACATTCGTCTTACTTCTTTCGCTCATCTATCCTATTAACATAGGGTCTCTATTTCTTTTGGTAAAGTGTTACATACAACAACATATCTATAATTAGGGACCATTTTTCTCATGGTAACTCAGTACTATCCACTATCTTATTCCTAAGCTACTCTAAGACATGTAGTAATAACCACTTAGAGTCTTGTTATCCTATAATGCAAGGTTAGAGGTGCCAAGACTATAGAAGACCAATCCCTTAAGTGTAAGTAGCATCATACAATCTACAAGGACAAATTAATCTTATTCGGAAAACAAAGTTAAAGTGGATTAAATTCGGCCAGTAAAAATTACACCTTGAATTTATAGTGCACAGAGGGTTAATCTATTAGAGGTTAGGGATTATGATCGTTGGCACACAACTCATTGGGTAACAACAAGGCCAACCGTCTTGGTTTTTAATGTGGGGTAGTTGGATTCTACATGTAACGGTATAGTGAGACTTTGCCTCGCCATCAATGTCCCTACCTACCGATACAGGTGGAAGGAAACTAAGCCTTAAAGGCATGTCTACACATTTAATACACCTGGGGAAATGTCTATTCGACACATAGCTCGGTTGGCGTGCTTATAAGGAAACGTTGACACCTTCCCCATAATCACATGGCCTATGTACGAGCTCCTTCTCTCTGTTTTCTCCATTCGGAGGTTACTCATGCGCCTTTCACTCTCATTCGGCTTTTGGTTTGGGTGAGAGAGGATTCACCGTCTCAGGCCATTTCGTTCGCACCCTAGTTAAGGTTTCTTTTTTGTGAAGGATAGAGAAAAGTCACAGACCAAAACCTTCATTAGCTAAAGCCCCATGGCTAAGGTACATGATTCAGTCTCTGTGTTAAGTGCATGGAGGTTCTTGGTGGTGCTTTCTAATAGCTATTCTGTGTGGTAAGTTTTACCTTCGGCTCTCTTTTTATTTACATTTTTAAAACAAACATTCTTTCTTGTCTGTGGTTTTGTGAACACCTCTATTCTTTGATAGTGTCTTCGTCTTTTTCTAGGGTACTGTGTTAGGAAAAAAAAAGAGTCTAGTTTTGTTTTGTAAGGGTTTTGACTCCTATTCTAGTTTGTCCCTATTACTGCACAATATGACATGTCGGGCCTGAGCCATTAATTGTATATGAAGTGGAGAACATATTCGGTTAAACCCATTTCTATTATTCCTTGTTATTCTCTGTTGGATAGTCCATTATAACCTTGTTATTTTTGTGTCTCGCTTCAGTTAAACCCGTGTTATTATCTTCTGGTCTCGTCCATTGGATAGTCCATTAAATTCTTGTTATTGTTTTCTTGGTCTTCTGTGGTTGGCTTTAGTGTTAGCTGGTAGAATTGATTTAGAAGTGAAGTTCTTCCCATTTATTGAACGTGTTTAATCTCTTTTGTTAAGTTGAATGCACGAAGGTTTATGTTTACCATGCATAGTTTTTACGTCTTTTATTCTTTATGTTATTCCTATATTATCCCTTCGGATTATATACTGGTATCTATTACTAATGATGGGCCCCTGGATCTGTGAGGGTACCCATCAGGGAGGCACGAACACCCTTTCCCTTCTCGTTTCGGGCGATGTAGCGCGACGACAAGAGGCATACATCCTCTGCTTCAATTAAGTATTCAACAGGTCCTTTTCTAGTCATTTCCTATTCTGTAATTTAAATACTTTATCCTGTTTGGTTATGTTTTAATAATTTTCGTTACTTATGTGCAGGTGTAGGCATGCCGAAGAATGGTAACACCCTCCTCACTTCATCAAAAGGTATTCGGGTTCCTATAGAGTTTCTCAGTTATTTGTCGTGATTCAAACCATGCTGAGAGGTTAATTTCAAGTTCTGGGGTATGCCCCAAGTTGTATAAAAGGATTTCTGGTATATTGAACCATCTCACAGTGTGCATCTGGTTGGACTTTGGTAACTAGACTGTCGATTGTAAAAGAAATTACAATGATCATTATATCGTGTGTATTAGATCTGTTGGCGTTTGGAACTCTGAAGTATTCTCCTCTACATAATATAAATTTTGTTTTTTGTTCGGCTATCATAGATATTTTTTTCTAGAATTGAATCTCATTATTGGATGTATAACCCTTTCTGAGCAAAATCAACCATGCATAGTGATTATGCCTAGGGTTTGGTTCTTTCCGAGAATTAATATAGTTGTTTCGTTTATGTTCCAATGGAAGAAGTAACTAGTTTCAGTTTCACGCATCACAAGTCATTTACATTTTGTTCTTTAGTTATAAATGTTTAATAACCTTCATCGGTCAACTTACCCATGGAAAATAGCTTCAATATTAGTCTGGATTCATGCCTCGTATGTCGTCTACCTTCTATGTCAATTATCATGATCTAATGTGTCCTTAACGATTTGCTCACCAGTGAATTAGATGGCTTCAATGCAATTTTGGAACTACTCACCGTGTATTATTTTCCCTCTATTTTTTTTATTTGTTATAGTATAAGTTCCTTATATATCTATGCACTGGGAGGTCCGATGGTCATCATTATTCATTTATGAGTCGTGCTTTATTACCTTCTGTTTCTATTATCATTATTTAAAAGTCTCTACACGACTGTTTGGGTTACATAACAAGGAATCTTTTATCCTATGTTCTTGATTTATATTGATTAAAACCTCTATGGGCCTGCTCACACGAATAAAAAATAGTATTGTCATTATGTCATAACCTATGGTTAAACCTTTGCTTACAAGGTCATCCCTTACTGTCGTATCTATCTCAATTTATATATATATATATATATATATATATATATATGGCCTACCCGTAATGGGGTCCGGTGAGTCTTTTCTTTTCTTGGAATTAAAATTTTCCTCTTATAAGGTTATCTATCCCCTTAATGCTATCAGATTCTGGTATGGACAGTTTACTTAGTGACATTCCTCCTTTATTGCAGAATGTCCATTATACTATATATATATATATGTTCAATGACTATACTGGTTTATATGTCGGTCGATTAGTACTTCATTGTTGTAGAGTATAGTTGTTGGATTTATGAATGTATGCTTAGTCGCAAAGGCTCATTGTTTATTAGTAGCATCCACAGGAAACTAAAACAAGACAGTCTCTTATGGGATTTGCAGCTATTGCAGAACTCATTTTGTTGTTAACACATTCTAGAAATCTTAATAATTTACCCAGTTTTAAATCTAAATAAAAAGGTACAATTTGAGCCAATCATTCGGAAGTAAACAGTTAGATATTTCCCACAGCATTCGACCAGAACAAAATCGTATATAGAAGTAAAACGGATTTCAATACATAATCATTTGACTAGAGCAAGGTAGAGTTACATATCTGAACCATATTTTATGGGATGACGAAGGGAGTAGCCAAGTTCCTCCCAACCATAGAATAGGGTAGCCAATCTACTTGCCTACTTCACCCCCTAGCCTAACCATGAATCCATGAGGGCGAATTGAAATCTCCTCTCCAGCAATGTCCTTTGAATATCAACAGTATTCCCCTTGCCTCACACTAACACAGTAGTGTTCATAACAGCAAGAACAAAATTTCTTAGTCTTTTCCCCATCATACTTGGCAGTGTCCTGCCTCCTCACATATGCTCTTTTATTAGTTTGCCTAGGACTTTTTCACTCTCTTGGGGAATTTCCGCAGCCTTCTAAATCCCCGATTTTCAGGGGCTTCTATTGGCCAAATCACTAATTTTCCACTTGTAACAATCAACCTAGAGTTAATTTCAATATGTTCCCCACTCATGGATTCATGGTCAGCTAATTTCAACATGGCTGCTCCATTTGTCCTCCTGCAATCAATATAAAATATTATTTTCTTTCCTTTTTCATACAAGTGCCATAGTCAAGTATTTAGTTGGGACAAATCAGAACTCTGTCCAACAGTCAAATCATTTATTACAATCATAAAATTTGGAATTCATAATTTCCATAATTGGCAAAAATTTCCCAATTTCGGAATTTACTAAAAATGGAAATAATTTTCCAACACTTTTAGATTCTAAATTATTTTGTCCAATTTCTTTATTTTGGGGATGTCAAAATTTCAATATGACGAAATGCAACCATAATCAACCATAGTCCACCATGTCCAAACTGAACCATGGCCAAATAAAGACAACCATGTTAACATAAGTTAACCATGATAAATAATGATATATTAAATAATGTTTAACAAAGTTCAGAAACAAACAAAACCCTTAAGGAACATCACATTGTGACATAACCATTGATGAACATAGTGATTCTACATAAGTCAACTAAGATAAATGTCACAATGCGATGCAAACCAACATAACCCTTCACAAATGTTGTAACGTGAAGAACATTACCCAACACTACAAATTGACAAACATATATGAACATCGCATTGTGATGAACATTTTTAACATTGCAATCCATCATAACCCTTAATGAATGTTTGAATCTAACAAAAGTAAACCCTTGTCACATTGGTTTACATTACCTAACGTTGCATTGTGATGAGCATTCTCTACATCGTAATGCAACAAATAGGACCTGGCATCACAATCCAACAAAACCCTTGACGAACATTCCAATGTGACGAACATCAACCATAATCAACCATAGTCAAGCATGTCCATAGTGGATGTTGGCAAACTATAGACAATCAATTAACATAAGTCAACAATGATAAACATATCTATATGAAACAACCTTTAAGGAACTTCATAAACTAACAAAACCATTTAAGAATGCCACATTGCAACATAACCTTTGATGAACAAAATCATTTGACATAAGTCAACTGAGATAAATGTCACAATGTAAGGTAAACCAACATCATGCTTCACAAATGTCACAATGTGATAAACACGACCTTATGTCATTATGTGATGAATATAACCCAACAACATAATGTAATGAATAAAACCCAACGTCGTAATGGGTTGATAAAAACCTAATGTCATAATCCAACTTAACCCTTGATGAACGTAGCAATGTGATAAAATTCAACCATATTCAACCATAGTCAACCATGTCCATAATCATGGATGATTTTAGGGCTAAATTTTGCTCATGGGCTAATTTTCCATGGTTTTTCCAAAAACGAGATTCGTTATTTTAAAAATGATTCGCCCAAATTCTATAGGATAAAACTATTTTACCTTAAAAATTGCCAAAATTTTATAAAAACTATATAAAATCCTTATAAATTTGAGTATTTTTACAAAAATATCGCCAAACATTTATAGTTGGCATATGAAGGATTAGTAAGATTCGCCAAGGTTTCTACATTTAAAAAAAAAATCCATCCTTAAAATCATCCCTATCCATAATGAACCATGGCCAACTAAATACAACCATGGTTAACATAATTCAACCATGACAAACATCTATTTATGAAATAACCTTTGAGGAACTTCATGAACTAACATAACCATCGAGTAACTTGACGTTGCGACATGGCCATGGAAGATAACAACAATTTGACATAATTCAACCAACATAATGGTTGTAATTCTACATATATTTTGAGTAACATCGTAATCAAACATAGCCTTTCACGAACATAGCATTGCAAACATAACCATTATGAAACAATGGTCATACATGGTCAACTTGGTCATCATGGTCATACATTATTAACATGGTCAAAATGGTTAACATGGTCAACAAGTTCATCATGGTCAACATGGTCATTAAGGTCAACATGGTGAAGGTCAACCATAGACATGGTTATCCATGGGAATCCATGGGAATCATGGTCTAACATGGTCATCCTCGGTGAGCCATATCATAGATATTTCATTACTAATTATATTGATATGGTCAACCATGGTATAACATGGTTATCCTTGGTCAACCATATCATAGATATTTCATTACTAATTATATTGATATGGTCAACCATGGTCATACATGTTCAACACGGTCTATATAGTCAACATGGTCAATATCAACCATGGTTAAGGTCAACCAAAGTCAATCGTGCTCTTGGTCAACATGGTCATCCATGTGCAACATGGTCAAAACGATCATCCATGATCAACATGGTTAAGGTCATCCATGCTCAACTATGGTCAATCATAGTCAACCATGGTCCATATTTTCAACATGGTCAACCATGGTCATCCATGTTCAACCATGGTTTAACATGGTCAACCATATCATAGATATTTCATTACTAATTTCATTAAATTTGGAAATATTCAGTGGATCTAGAATTTTAGAACTTTATCTAGATTGAGTTTTTTCAAAAAAAGAATTAGAAAATCATTTAATTCACTACTTTGAATGTATATATTCACCATTTTTTTGTTATAAAGGTATCATTATAAACTCTCATGTATCATTATAATTTATTCCCATTATTATTATTTATATTTTTGTATTGAAAGTTAAATGGATCTAGAGCACAATAGTGGATCTTGATTTATCTACATCTTAACTTGTGTGTTAAGTAAAAGAATGAATCTAAATAAAAATCAATAGATCTAGAATTTCTAACTAAATTAGCAAGATTGCGTTTTTTCAAAATGTGGAATTAAAAAATTGCTTGGTTCACTACTTTTTGTATATATTCACCATTTTTTTGATAAATTTATCATGATAAACTATATAAAATCAAATTTACATAAACTTGCAAAAGAAAATCTAAGTCTTAGACTTGGATTCCTTACATTATTTCTATTACT
>JASDQU010014245.1:113590-123818 GCA_032191745.1 Picea mariana | reverse complement strand
TTAAGTCTTGAGGGTCATGATCTGCGTATAAGCTTAGAGCCCTAGCTTATTAGTCCGTAGGGTAGAATACCCAACAACAACCACACTATAATACCACGTATTATAACCAATCGCATCAGTATAATGCACCACGAGGGGATCAATCTGGCTATAGAGGCGGAGGAAGAGAAAGAGGAGGATTTGGAAGAGGTAGAGGACCAGTGGTATGTCAAAATTATCAACAACCAAGACACTATTCAAGAGAATGTCCACTTCCACCAACGATATGTATGTATTGTCGCGCATCGGATCATGAAACAGAAGAATGTCCTATACTATTAAGGAAGATCTATAAAAAGAGGAATCAGAACAATCAGAATGTTTAGTGAATTTCAGAAGAAGCGAGGGATGATAGAAGAAACATCAACATAGTTACATGCAGAGGAGATAAAATAGGAAACGGTGTAGTACGACAAGAGCCAGCACAACACCAATGGGTCAAGAAGAATGCCAAACCAAGGAAGCAGTTAGAAGCGCAGAACAAGAAGGAGATATTCAAGCAATCTAGACAAGAATTCTTGAAGCCAGACATCGCATCCAATACTTGAGTACAGGGACTGCACCACAAGAACACAACACCATGCAGAAGAAGAATCTGGTATTCAAGGCTGCAGATTACCAGTTGATTGCAGGACACTTATCCAAAATGAGTGCAGATAACATCTTGAGAAGATGTGTGCCCGAACATGAAAGACCTAGAATTTTAGCAAAATCCCATCAGGGAATAGTAGGAGGATATTATGCAAGAAAAGCTACCGCATAGAAGGTATTGTGCACAGGACTATGGTGGAGGACCATGCACAGAGACTCGAAGGACTACTGCCAGAAATGTGATGTATGTTAGAGGGTTGGTAAACCAAATAGAAGGGATGAGATGCCACTGCGACCACAAGTAAATTTGTAGGTATTTGACAAATGGGCAATATATTTTTTGGGACCAATTAACCCACCAGCAAAAAGGTTAGGAGTGAAGTACAAGATCACTGCGACAGAATACCTGACAAGATGGGTGAAAGCAGCATCAGTAAAATATTGTAGCGCAGAGACAACAACACACTTCTTGTTCGAGCAAGTGATCATTAGATTTGGTTGCCTGAGGATTTTGATGAGTGACCAAGGAACTCACTTCATTAACAATACTATTAAGGATATGACTGAGGAATTTGAAGTTCATCATCAAAAGAGTACACCATATCATCCTCAAGAAAATGGAACAATGGAAGCCTTTAACAAAATCCTTGAAAATGCACTGACGGAGATCTGCAATGTTAATAGGGATGATTGTTACTTGAAGATATCAACACGATTGTGGGAATACATTACCACATGAAAGAAATTGACAGGACAAACACCACTCAGATTAATGTATGGACAAGAAGTTGTAGTGCCATTAGAACTTTTGGTACCTAGTTTGCGCATAACAACAATTACAAACATGAAAGAACGAGGCGCAGTGTAGGAAGAGTTAAATCAGTTGATGATCATGGAGGAAGACGGGATTCTAGCAGGGTTTCACCAAGAAGTCCAGAAAACAAGGGAAAAATCTTGGCATGAAAGAAATATCAAGAGAAAGAATTTTAAGGAAGGAGACTTAGTCTTGATGTATGACAGCAAATCCCTTCAGCGCCCAGGAAAACTTAGAATGCATTGGTTAGGACCATATTAAGTAAAGACTGTCACAGATGGGGGAGTTGTACAATTGAAGGATTTAGGAGGGACAAAACTCAGAGGGATGATCAATGGGAGCCGAGTGATGTTGTACAGGGCCAGTCGACCCCCGGGCACTTAAAAAACACACACACACACACACACACATAGAGGAGATATTGCACCGAAAAGATGAACATTTAACAAAGGCATAGGGAAACGAGAAGAGAATGAGTGTGCACACTCAGGAATGCCGGCACAATGGAGGAAAAGGTCAACGGTCACTAAAAGCAGGAAACCACGGGAAAGAGGAAACAACGGGAAGAAGGATATGACAAACAACCACCAACAGATGATGGCTATCAAACTTAAATAACAAAAATGAATGATGAGACACCGCATTAATCACGCCAACTGGAGATGGCAAGGGAATTCAATAGAAAGTACGCAAGAAGCGTCGGTTCAACTAAAACGAAAATGGGGTAACGTCTCCAAGAATCTTCACAAAATAACTATATAAGCTAGTACACGGGACTGGGAAGGTTATTGTGCAATTGAGAAAAGCATAAGCCATAGAATATACAGAGCCGAGAGTGAACGTTGCATAAGTTACATAGGCCACTCCATTCAACAAACAACAACATGAACACCATGACACCACCCAAACAGGGAAAACCAAACCAAACTGGCTGACGACCCCGAAGCAATGCCCGATCCTCACCACAAGCACAGGGAAGCAAACACCAACCACTTCAGCCTCCAGAAGTCGTCAATGTGGATGAAATCCCATCACCAGATATGAAACCAGGAAGCCCCACACCTATTGTGGAGGAAACCCAGCAGACAACACCAGTGGGCATGGACATGGAAGTACCAGAAGGGGGATAGGGAAAACAGGCTGAGGAAGCAGACAATCATTCGCACTCCAAAAACCCAGAATAACACTGCGAGTTAATGGGACGGTCTCGAACTAGAAGAAAATGACCGCACCATAAATATCACACACAACCACGCTGGAACATCCATAGGAGGGCACATTAGAAGATGTCACCGACCGACCAGACGAGTATGTAGAAGAGTGAACAATGGAGGCTAGAACCTCAAGTCAGCCACCACAGCAAAAGAGAAAGAAGGTGGTACCAAGTTCACGGTGCAGAAAATACACCACAACCATTGTCTTGCCGCACATTCCAGAAGGGGTACGTATAGCAGGAAATATGTTAGGACACGTGGAGAAATCGAGGTACTCAGACCATGACATGATGGACACGGACAAGTTCCCAGAGTTTTCCAAGAAAGTTTACCTACAGACTGTGGGTATAGGACCCTTTGGCGAACCAATTAATCAACTAGTCTAGTGGGCAGTCAAACTGGAAAAAATGGGATTCTAGGCTTGTTGGACATCCCACACTTTGGGAGGGGCCAATATGCAAACAAGTACGTCAAGCAGCTGATGGCAATCACCCAACGGATACCTATGGCTGGAACAACTCATCTCAATAGATGTAGATATCATTGCATACATCACAGGGCTTCCATCACGAGGTGAGGATCTCGTGTAGTTCCTTGAGGATAAGACAAAGGAGAAATCATTTATTGAGGAAATGAAGAATAACTATGGTACCGAAAGGGGGTTGTGCGGAATCATAATCAAGCATATTAGTGACGCCGCGACAAGAATGGCCACAAAAATTATGGCATGCAAATTACTCAGGAAATTTCGCAAGGNACAATGTGTGAAGGGCACCACACTCAACCGGGCCCCTTATTTGTTGAATCTGTTCCTGGACGACTGCAAGGACACGTAGGATCTGGGGACAAAA
Organism: Picea mariana; assembly: GCA_032191745.1. Classification (NCBI taxonomy): domain Eukaryota; kingdom Viridiplantae; phylum Streptophyta; class Pinopsida; order Pinales; family Pinaceae; genus Picea; species Picea mariana. The sequence continues at coordinate 120,309 of JASDQU010014245.1, read as the reverse complement.
TTTCACTATTCATGGATAATCATCCTGATAGCCTTGATCAGATGGAAGGAGATGAAATATTTATTCTTTTCCACTACACCCAATCATTTCCATGGAGTGCGATACTTATCATTAGGGTCTGCTTCGGACCCCAAGAACATAAAGGTGAATGCAACCATATTTGAAGGATATCACAGTGACCTACAGGAGAGCATCGCCAACACTTGGAGGGTGACACCAGAAGAAATCACACAATATCAGGGCATATCCAACTTCAAATCCACTAGACATACAATGTGGATCCAGGCACGGAAAGATCCCGACAATCAATGGCTACAATTTTGCTACTACATCAAGGAGGCAGACATAGAGATGGACATCAAAGATTGGGATGATGACTGGAGGATCCTAGTCCTGAATCAAGAAATGCCTGCAGGAATGAAGGAGGAGGTAGGATAGGGACAAACACCTGTTGAACAGGTAATGGTGCCCAATAATCCAAGGACAGGTCAGAACAAGGTGCAACAATAAAAAGGGGGGGCGTCCAAGAAAGGCACCCAAACGGGGAAGAAGAACAACACACGGGCACCATAGGTATAGGAGAAACAAACTGAGACAACATAGGGAACCACATCAAGTGCTACTCAGCAAGAGAAAGGCCAGACTAAGAGGCCAATCATCCATATGGGGGATGCGCTCAAGAAGGCAAAGGCACACAAAACATCCCCAGAATACACAATCACTAAGGACAATGGGGACATGGTGGCCCAAATGGTCCAGGATCGCACAGTTGAGGATTTTGACAGTGCTTAGCGCCAAAGGGACATTATTGAGGAGGAGTTGCATATATGTGGAAGCTCCTCTAGCATATCATAGAAGCGCAAGTGGCCGACAACAGCGTAGGAATAGTCCCATCAACATCACAGATAGGAGGCGAAGCTGGATCAAGTGAGCAGGATAGGATCCAGACGATAGCACAACCGAGCTCGACATTTCATGTCACACCCAACATGTTGCGCATGGACGAAATCATGGGGAAGACACCCCTAAATGACTTGGCCCAAATACAGTTGGTATTGACACGGATATCAACCAAGGCATTGTATAAAATGCAAGTCAATGTCACAAAGGAGGTACAGTCACGCACATGTACAAACACAGCGGAATTGTAGCAGAGAAGGGACAATCAGGATGAGTTGGAATTGGTACTTGAGCAGGATAAGCTCGAGACCAAAGATGAAAAATACCGCATGGATAGGATGGAGCAGGAGTTGGCTGTAGCTTATTAGAAAATCCCAAAGAGCGCGCAGATGGTCGAACTCGTGGTGACACTGAAGATTGATCATATTTTGCAGACAATCGATCAATACAGATAGGAGATCATGCACCTTCTGGATCATCTCATACCTACCACTCCACTAGAGGTGAAAGAGCATAGGAAGCAAGAGGAAACAAAACAAATAAAGGAGATAGAGTGACAAGTCCATGCGGCAGCCAAATTTTTCGAGAAGGCAGCACAGCTTTGGACGAAGCTGGAAGAGGATCAACAGGTCTATCAGTGGGACCAGGAAGAAGAAAGGATAAGAGAAGATATCTAGGACCTCAAGTAGAGGCAGAAGACAATGCTAATCACAAAGCGTGTCAAAGGAGCGCAGGATATGAAGAAACTACATGCAGAATTCATAGTTGCATAGACACAAAAAAAGGAGCTCCAGGCTCAAATGGAACCACTCTAGGAGTGGGAAACATAAGTCATTTCATAGGCAAAATAAGCAAAGAAGAACATGGCACAAAATCAGGTAGAGTGTGTGGGGATTTTCAATGATGATATTGCAGTACAGGTATTGGATGCACTCAAGGAGAAGATCGTGCAGGACCAAACACAAGCGAAGGATATCACAGAGAAGTTCCAGGAGATTGGAGAAGAAATCGACGAAGCACACAAGGATTAGGTGGCTTGGGATGAGCTACATGTCAGTGTTGGGGGCTTGTTGGATGCAGAACGAGTCAGGAAGAAAGATTATTTTTGGAAGAGAAGCATGCAAAAGGAAAAAGACAGCTGAAAGGAAAAACAACACACATGCATGCATGGAAGACCTAACGACGCTAGGGTTAGGGTTTTTGGGATGAATTTTAATGGATGGTGAGCCGAAAATATAAGTAAGTAGTACTTAGAGGAGAGGAGAGATGAAGATAGATGTCGAGAGAGATACACAGATATTGATATASGCAGAGAAAGACAACAAAGKTCACATAGAGGAAGAGAATTGTAAGGACTGTATGAGTCATTAAGCTGGTGAGATAGAGAAGGCATGAGTGACTCGATCCYAAGGGTTAAATCATAGGCTGAGGATCCTGGTGCGATCTAGTCAGCCTCACGGGGATCGAGGAGCCTGTGGGAAGGAAGAAGAACTAAGATTGTAACCATGTGCAGCATGGAGATTTCCAAACTATAATAAAATCCTTAGAGCYAGATCTTTGTGGRCGTAGCCCAAGAGGGGGTGAACCATGATAACACTRTGTTATGTGACTGAATGAATGTGTGTTTACATCTAATTAGTTGATTAATGTTGAATGAATGAAGTAACTAAGTAAATCTGATATTCCACATGCATGCATAGAATGAATGTTATACTAGATGTTAAAAGAACTGAATAAAGGTTAACTTAGGTGCRGATCTCACTCAGTCTCAGGTTGCAAACACCTAAGTATTGCAKCCACCCATAGAGCTATCTTGGGTGAGACTRTGCARTACACTCTGTGTACTGCGTTTCCTTCTAGATGACCAGAGGGGCCGATAGTCTTTAAGGGATTTTGTTGGGAAGCTTCTTAGTTATGAATYGGGGTCAATCTATAATGGTCAATAGAATCAGAATCCCTCAAGACCAATAAGATTAGATAGARAAAGGGAAAAMAACCAACACAAACAATAYAGGAAATAAATCAATTCAATACAGTTAGTTTAAATCTATCTTAGCTCCAAACTTATGATGAGAGGGATCAAATCACCCCAACTACAAATTTATTTTAAAGTATTAAACTTGAGGAGATGTTTTCACTTCGAGGGATTTGACCCTTTCACTTATAAATCTAGAGCTAAGATGGATCTAAGTTTTTGATAAATTTTCACCAATCTACACGAGTTAAACCACAAATCAACAATATAGTCGTGAAAATGCCAAAATTAGGTAAATTAGATGTATTGAATTCTCATCAATAAGCACACTTCAACCATCTTAGAAAAATATATAATTAATACTTTGCTAGAGTTTGGAAATTTTGATACAGTCACTCTAAAAATTGGAATATTGTGTAGCACCTAAATATAAATCTTGCCCTCACCTAAAATTTCTATTTATATTAAAAGTTATAGCGTATATAAATCGCTAAGTATATCCATACTAGAAAATCATGTACAACTTTTTGATGATCTATTTCAGGTGCACTTGTCATAGTAACTTTCAAGTTTTGGCTCTTAAGATGTCCTCCATCCTCTGAGAGACGTTTATCTAATCCTTCATGAATAAAAACAAAGTGCAATAAATAACTCAATACCATGTGAGGATTACTGAAAATAAAATGAGCATTAATGTAATACCCTTGTTTTCCCTAGTTTGTAAATATACCTATAATTGGCCAAGAGACTATGGCAGACTAAATATGTATGAATGCTTGATTTGATGAACCGTTGTATAAAAGAGTCAATGTATGAATTCTTGTTATTGATAGAATTTGAATATGTGTTGCACAATTGCGGAAAGGGGGAAATTTTTCCAAGATAGACCATGGATGCTATGAGAGAGATAGTGAGGGGAAACCAAGAATAGTTGAGATGACCCTCACCAAACCAATACCTACTAGGTGTAATTTCTCAACAGTCCTTTGACCCATAAATGAATTACCAGTCAGGCTGGTAGTTGGAAGGCCATCCTCAAGAGTTAATGAGGAGATGGGGTAGGGTACCCATCTATAAGGGATTCCAAGCCTGACCACGAATGGGGATTCAGACCCACACAACCTTGTTGAGGAAGGAAAGAAAGGAGGTAATTCGGGGACAAAGACAGATCTGCGAGAGAGCAGAGTAGAGAAAACACTCTCTCGAGAAGAGCAATGAACATACTTCGATTCGGGAGTTGAGATCAAAGCTAACCAGTAAGATCGATCTGATGTAAGAAGCCATGGGCAGGGTTTGGCTACAAGCTTATAAACAACGCTGACAAGTGACTGAGGAAGTACTCGTGCAGACCTCCTTTCTTGGAGCAGAGAAAAACCAATTTCCAAGTTCCTGTGGGAGAAGGAGAGTAACCTTCATCCCTGACTATTGTGGAGAAAAGAGAAATAATCTCTTTCAAAGAATCATGGTCTAGCTCAGGGGTGGCCAGTGGTAAATCCAATAGGAGTGGTTGTGCCTATGGTTGGGACGAAACAAACATCCCTTTCAGCAGTTTCTTCACATAAGTATTTTGATACTCTATGTATTGCATTGGATATGATGATGAAGTATTTGAGTTTATGATTCATTCTTTCGGTATTTGAACAGTTATTAGAAAAGCTATGTGATTTCTGTAAATTGAAAGATCCTATAGATATAACAATTTACNGGTTGGGACGAAACAAACATCCCTTTCAGCAGTTTCTTCACATAAGTATTTTGATACTCTATGTATTGCATTGGATATGATGATGAAGTATTTGAGTTTATGATTCATTCTTTCGGTATTTGAACAGTTATTAGAAAAGCTATGTGATTTCTGTAAATTGTTATATCTATAGGATCTTTCAATTTATCTCAGTTTTTCTACTAGATAGTCATGAGATGTGAATCCACGGGAGAGTGGGTATGATCGACTGAAACACCTAAGCCCTGAAAACCTTGTAAATTTTACCTTAGCATGAATGTTAAGTCTGAATTTCATGCAAGTAGGGTGTCTTTCCCTTAGACTATTCACCCATCTGACCAAGGGCTTGTTCCCATGTCTGTAACCTATTTGTTGCTAAAGGATTAGTGCTTAGTCCCTATAATATCCAAAGTATCCAGGTGCCTAGGTTCTGGGAACCTTGCGCTGGTCCAAAAGGGGCTAGATCTTTCGGCTTTGGGACTTAATCACTTGTGACTCCACAATCCTTGAAAGTTTATGAAGGCCAAAGTCATGAATTGATGAGGGTCATCAATCTGGGGGTCCAAGGTAGATCTCTCTCAGTCGTTAGATATGATTTAGTAATGGAAGTGTTAAGTGCTTCGGCGAAGTTCTACTTTGGGAGAATAGGAGTAATCTAGCATCGAAACTAGAGGGACACATGTCCACAAATACATGGTTATCTGGGAGCCTGTGTATTCGATGATTTAGAAATGCACGAGTTTTCCCTAGAGGTTGGCAAGCCAGAGTGAATCCTGGTCGTAGATGATAGGTACATGTGGCAATAGATCCGGCGTGGTCCGAAAGGAAAGTCAGGGAACACACATTGAAATCTTGAATTCTGAAATTTCGAAGTAACCAAGACTGTTGGATGAACGGGTACGTGGAAAGCGATCATGTGGTCCCGAGACTTCATACTTCGGAGGAATTTGGCTGAGGGTTTACAAGATGTGAAAATTGTCGAAATCGTGAACGCTAAAGTAAATCTTGATCGTTGGTCGAAGAGGACATGTGGCGCAAGATCTGAGAATCCAGGGACTTATCTCTTTGGGGGATTTTCCTCGAGAGGATTCAATAAGCATCGAAGCTCGAAGCCACGAATAATGAGAACCGTAGATATATGGATCTACGTGGAATGTTGTGGACCGTTAGATGGAAGGACTGAGTAGTATCAGTCTATGATGACATGGATTGATGACATCATTCGATGTGACATGGACCTGCATTACGCATGCCACCTGTCACCCAATTTTTGACGATTCGCATACCCATTCTGTCTGTTAGAGAAGGAAACGTGTCACCCCCTAAGGAGGACACGTCTCACTGCTTGACATTTGTCGTGTGTCAACTATTGAATCATGCCCACCTGACCAACAGGGCTGGTGACGTGTCCAAGACTTTGAAATTCTGGACAGTTTCAAGGGTTTTGGGGCGTGTTATAATTAGGAATGTCCATCATAAAACGTCGAACGCTGAAGGGCCAAGGCCATGTGGAGATATTCTGTGAGTTCGAGAGCTTGGGCGTAGTGTGGAAAAAGGGAACATTCAATGGAAATCGTCGATTGCCAAACGCTGAACATTTAAGGACAGTCGTCGATCGCCAAAGCGGCGAGAAAGTAAGTCTTTGACCGTTGATTTCCGATCACAGAACAATCGAAAAGAAGGGATGTTTAGTGTAAAGCGTCTATTGTCGATCGTCGAATGGCTAGATCCACATGGCAATATTTCGGGACTTCGGGGATTAGATAAATGGTATGTTCAGTGTCGAATGCCGAATACTCCAACTGATAACGCTCGGGTATCTTCGGGAGGCCATAAATTACAGACTCGAGCTCGTATTTTAGTAGAGTGGTGACCGATGGAAAGCTCATGACGAGCAGTAACCAACGACGATCCACGATTTAAGATTTGACATATTTAGGATGAATGGAAAATTGATGCCCCATCCCTAGAAATGGTACTTAGGGGTTGGGTGTGTTTCAATTAATAATCCTTTAACATGATAAAAAACTTAAATACTCTAACATTGAATTAAGATCTATACTTATTGACTTAATTGGAAGACTCATTTCCATATTTATAATATTTTTTATGAATAGAACA
>JASDQU010014245.1:81143-103326 GCA_032191745.1 Picea mariana | reverse complement strand
CCAACCCTTGTAAAATGTATCTATAATCTAATAAATTATCTCAATCAATTAAAATATATGTTATATGTCATGAGTGCATACGTTATATACAATAGAATATGTTATATTTTTTGTTTTATAAGTTATTATAATTAGTTGTAACAAATTCATCTCGATAGAAAAGAAAAAAGAAAAAAAAACCTTTAAAAATTATATTATATTTAATTTAATTAAGAATAGTAATTAAAAAGAGTTTTTTCTAGATTGGGGTGTTTGTTTGCAATGAGGATAGTTTGCTAGATGGGGTGTTTGATTTTTTCTCATTGGGACTGTGCCTATAACTTTGGCTTCTTAGTCTTATCTTCTCATGGCTTTTCGTGTACGAAAACCTTGTCGCTCCCTCAGTGGTTTGTCGCATGTTGTTAAGGAAGTTGTAGTTGCTACTAAATTCTATCATTATTTTGTCCCTGAGGACGACTATACGACCATGCCTGCACTGAAAGTCGAGGTTAAGCTGGTCAAGGAATTCAAAGAAGATGAGGAAGCTGAACAATAGGTGGGGGAATAATCCTGAATCTGGGTTGCATTAGAACTCGCAACTCCAAGTTTTACAGGACTTTGGAATTTTACTGGCACACCAAAACAATGATGGCTCTAAGCACGTTTCCTAAAGATGAAGATTTTCACCAGTTGAAGCATCGCATGCAGACTCTCCAGGATAATAACACTTATCTTATGTCAGTGATGACCTAGATTGTTAAATGTCATGGAGGCTTCTTTCAATCTCATGTTATGAGCCTATCAGTACAAACATATATGTATATTTTGTCCATATTAATATAATTTCCTCTTATTTACAAAAAAATAATAACTTTAAAAATTATATTATATTTAATTTAATTAAAAATAATACTTAAAATAAAAAAACAATAAAACAAATATAATCCATCTCCATATAATAAAAACTTAAAAAATTACTTTATATTTAATTTAGTTAAAAAGAAAACTTTAAAAAAAATACCAAAACAAATAAACAAAACATACATATACATCTTGATGAAAAAAGAATAACCTTTAAAGAATATTACCTTACATTATATCATTTATTTAAAAGATACTTAAAATATCATGTTTTTACAAGAAAACAGAGAAAGACAACATATTTTCAGAAATAATAATTTAAGAGTGACATAAGATTGTGAAATTCTAAAGAACTTGTAATGTTGTCTATAAATATAAGCCTTCCTTTCCTTTTAAGCTTTCCTGGATTGTATAAATTCTATAGAACTCTTGACCAAACAAGCATAAATATTTTGTCTTTATTCCAAATATAAATATTCCTCCTTTTATTTGTATTTCTTGTCGACTAACTCACATGCCCCCTTTTATAACATTTAATAACAAAAGGGCAATGTTCTAGGACCATTTTTTCTTTTCTTATAAAACTCTTGATCAAACCAGATTGACAATTAATAATAAAATACAAACAACATTGACAATTTATAAAAAAAATACAGGAAAAATAGTTATAAAACTCTTGATTAAACGAGATTACATTTTATAGTAATAAAATACAGAAGATATGGCTTTTCAGCGAAGCACAAATATTTTGTCTTCCTCCTTTTATTTGTATTTCTTATATTTCTAATCAACTTTCATGATAATCTAAATGAGCTTTAGCGCAGCCTTTCTGCTACTTTTGTTATTAATAATATTAATATTAATGCAATTAATTTAATGGGAAACTAGATGCATTGGTAAGCATTTAAAATTAGATAATTTCATCACTTGTTTACATGCTATGTGGTAATGTTAAGCATTTTGTATCCGTACTTATATTTTGTGGATTTTGAGAAAGAGGTCTTTTGTCCACAAATAAAGGGGGTCTCATACACCAATTTGATATGTAACTTAACTGTAACCTTAAAATTAAATTAGTGTTACTATTTTATTGGATCAAACTGTTTATTTATTTCATTTTATATAATAAAAAAATGATATTATTTTTTTCACATATGATGTTGTTCCATATCTATTTTTTTTCATATAGTTGAGTTGGTTTTGATTGACATTTTGATTTCCCGAACATTAATGTCATGGGCGAGGCCATTGCCTCCCTTTCCCTTGGATCTCTTAGTTATTTTTGTTTTTGCTTTTATTTTTCTTTCCTTAACCTTATTGTTAGTTGTTATTTTGGCCTTGAATGGGTTGAGATAAATTTTGGCCAAATCTCTAAAATAATAAGGTTGAACCAAATTAATATTATAAACTAGCAAGGGGTTAGGATTAAATGGTTTCCTTTGATAGGAAGTGGATTATTCTGAAGCATAAGACAATGGTGGAGCATAATATGGAGATGGTTCATAGGGAAAGTTTATCTCTCCATATTATCTAGGGTCTCGGGTCTCTAGATAAATCCATCTGAGTAAAATAGTTGGTAACATAGTACATAAATGCATAGATACTTGACCCTATCATTCGACCAACCACATGATGTTGTCTCGGTATGGGTCAGATTGAACCCACTGTGCTTGAGGAGAATTTGGGATGATGGTATATATGTAACCACACTAGGAGTACATTAAAGTTTAGTTGTTGAGCTCTCATGATGGCCTCTTCTTCATCTATAGGTCATGCTATGATGACATCTATATTGATTCTGGGAAGCAAGGAACTTATAAGCCATTTTAATATGATATTGGGATTTATGGGGATATTAAACCAAATGTATGCCTCCATTTTTAGATATGATCCAATATGTGTGTGGAGGTGGATTGTTTAACCAAAATTAACAAGTCTACACCATTCTAGTCATATTAAGATAGGTATTTAAAATTTCTTTAGAAAGTCCGTAGTTAAAGATATGAAGGTGGTGTGTGTGTTAGCAAGAAGGTTTATATATTGTGTGGTTGTTTCCCTTATTAACATGTTTTGGAGAATCCTAAGTTTAATAGAATATTCAATGATACTATTATAAAAACACCGTAAGTGAAATGTTTTAACATAATTATTAGGGTCTTCTCCATTTTTAAATTCATACTTAGAATGTTTGAAGGGAGATTGGTGGGTATATATATCTAGGTGGCATCATGTCATATGGGATCATTTATTAACTTAGTTAAATATAAAAGGTTTAAAGTCTATATGTAACACCCTGTTTTCCCTCATGGTAATTATGTCTAATACTTCATATGATTATGTTTATGAAGCTTGTAATCATGTTTTGATTGATAATAACACTAGAAAAGTAACTGAGGAGGGAAGAGTCTTGAGAGTATTAGCCATGATGTCACATGTGGAATTGATGAAGTGGATAGGTGATCCGAAGATGAGATGTTTTAGTGAAGAAAATAGGGAGCTTCCTTAACAAGTTTGCATATACTTGTAAACATGAGCTTACACCTACCATTGTGCCCAGATCGTTATGGATCCATGTGACTAGTAATGGAAGTCAAATCGGTGGTTGAGGAAGTTAATAACTGCTTACAGTTTGGTCTTTTGAAGAAGGAAAGGGTCTATTTAACAATCTGACGAATAGGACACCACGGATTGCCCCTTCAGAAATTCGGAGCCCAGAACAGTAGGTCGTGTCTACAGGAAGCCACGCGAATCTCAAGGGATTGGTATAAGAAGAGACCAAATGTGAAAATTCATCACCGACATAGATATATGAAAGAGAGGAGGATAGGGTGAGAAATGAAGACGAGAGAAGAGAATGGTTAGTCATCGAAAGTGGTATTAGAAGAGAATAAAACACACAATGCATATAAGAGAGAATACTCTGAGGAAGAGTGAGTGAATGATGGGCTCGCAGGATAAGGGTGTAGTGAACGAAGGTGTTCATTAGCTCAGATTGAAGAGAAGAAGAAAGTGGAGAGTTTTTCTTGATGAAAGTAGGAATTTCATCCAATTTGATGATGATTACCCTGAAACAGAGAAAACATGAATCTAGACTAGATCAATAAAGGGTTGTAGCTTGGTACTTACTCGGAAAAAAATGACACTGGTAAGGGGAGATTGTTGAGGGACTGTATAGTAGAGAAGGGAGTCCCTTCTACATAGGAAATATAGTTGATAAAGTACATGATAATCTTATGGAAGCCCTGAGCTCAGTGGGAAGGGGGAAACTTCTTCTATTATCAGCAGAGGAAGGAGAGAAATCTTCCTAGATCATTTGAACTTGAAGAACAATTGAATCATTCCCTTGTGATATCATGGCTAACCACGGGGGTGGTGTATTGTAGGAAGGCACTCTGCGGTATGGCCTAAGGTTGGGGTGAAGGCATCCTCTCTCCGCCAGTTGGCTGATGATATCTTTCCAAAAAAAAGTGTCCAACTTGACTATTTAATGTATGGTAATGATGTAAATGTGCATTTCTTTTTTGGATCAATGGAAAATATGTATGCATGTAAATAATGAATTGAATTCCTGTGTAAACATGTATGCATGTAAATGATGAATTGTTAATTCATGAATTTAAGTCAGGTCAGAATGTTTTGTATCCTTGAAAATTTTGAAGCTTTGAGAGGAAAGTTTGCAGGATATGGATAAAAAAATTGTTTGGGAGATGAAGGGAGTATTCCAGTCCCAGTGAAGTTATGGGTCGAGTAAGGAACCCCGAGTCATGTTGGAATCTCATATCCTTAAGTGGAAATCTTGAAATATATGTAATAATTTCATTTATGACGAATTTAGAAGGACCATGAAGGTATAGAGAGGTTTATAAACCCTTGAGGGTCTAGAAAGCCTTAAGGTGTCATCCTGTTAAAACCCGAAAGTGACTATGTCTCAAACCGGATTTCTTCTTTGACGCAGAACTAAGCTTTGAGTTGGGATGATTCTAAGTCATTGATTCATTTCTATGATTGTATCTCAATTGTTTGTTAGGATTATAAGTCCTTAGAATTGTCCAAGGCAGGGTTGGGAAAAGTTTCGATGATGAAAGGGGAAATATGCCTTAGATATGTCAGAGGACCGATCCTCGCCATTGGATCTGCAAGATCCATTCTGACAAAGGAAAATTTGGGTTATTGATGCTGAGTTCATTTTCGTCGGGAGAAGAGTAGTCAGTTGTCCCGAGGGGGGAGGCTAGAGCAATGAGCTGCTAACGAAAAATTACACAAGAGCTATCAATCTGCCAAAAACAATTCGGGTAGATCATAGCACTTGGATCTTAGTTGGTTGGACCATGAGAAAGAGGTTCAAAAACCTTAACCTTCACCCAAATAGAACCTAGAGATGTGATCATGATCGTTGACGAAGGTGTTGTGATCATCGTTTGATCTGGCCGAAGTAATCGTCAATATCCAGAGAAATAAAGTAGACCTCGAAGTTGAAGTCGGTGCACTTTGACAATGATGGAGACCTTTGTAAGGTTGAAAGAGGATCGTTGATCAGCAAATGGGATAGATGGAATCTCATCCATAGATTTTCATAGGCCCCTCATAAACATATTAGAAGAGTTTCAAGCATGGGTGTTAATCATCGTGCAAGTTAAAATCACTGATGTGATCAAAGCTATTGAGAGTCAAAGTCCGAGATCCATCGAATTTGGAGATTGGAATCATCAGAGTTCATCATCAAAACTCAAGGATAGGGGTGACTTATGTCTTCGTGATGAATAATGAACACCGACGACAATGAAGAAGTTTTTCGAGAGATTAGAACTGTTGAGTCGAGGATCCAAGTGGGAGACACCACATTAGTGCCACATCATATGGCGCAAATGACAGGTATCCACGTGGCAATGAGTTTAAAAATGTCGATAGGTCATAACTATGGATCTTGAGCTCAGATTGGGGAAATATTATAGTCATTGGAAATATCTCGACGATCATAATCCAATTATAGGATGCATTCTTCGAAACGAAGCAAGTCGAAGAAGAGGAAATTTTGACATCCCACTAGCCTAAGTGAGGGTTAAGGGGTTGGGTTTGTCACGGAGTGGTATGAGAGCATATTTTTAATTCTAGGCTTGAATGGGCCACTGAGGTTGCTTAAAACTATTTTGGAAAATTTTAATGATGTCAGGCACGAATATTTTAAATTGTTGATGTGATTGCTAACAAGGGTTGTTGTTTCATCACGTAGGACGTACTAAAGGACAAGAAAAGGTGAATGGTGCAACATATCATGGAAGACACATCACATTTCATAGATGAGGAATTTGATGGTTGGAGGGATAGAGAAATCCCTCTATATTTGATGGCCACTGTTAGAAGCATGAAGGCAGATAATGAGAGGATCATGAAAGCTTAGGACAAGCATGCATAATTGAATGTATTATTACTACAGAGTTGTATGAAATCTAGGATCACATTCAACAAGGCCCCAATAATAGAGAGTTGCAGTAGTCAAAAAATTTGAAGGCCCCAGTAGATGCCCAAAGGCATGGATTAAGTCACAGCAATGTGGGGAGAAGTTCTTCCAAGAAGCGATACCTGGATGCCAAGAAGAGAAAATTTGGTAGAAATGTTTCCACAAAGTCATCTAGTGTGAATATTTCTTCTAAATATTTGCCTAGTAGTGACATTGGAATGGATGTTCCAAAGAGAAATAAGAGAAGGCATTCTCATAATTCTATGACTAAAGAATTCAAGAAGGATAATTTTCCTACCTTTGACGGAGAAATTAAGAAGGGAGAAGAATCTGAGGCATGGATATTTGGTCTGAAGAAGTATTTTCAGGAACACAATTACTCCGAGAATACCAAGGAAATAATTTACATTTTCAATCTAAATGGAGGCGCCTCCATTTGGTAGGAGGACCTCAAGGAAATCAAATAATTGAAGGAAAGAAAAATTTTGAAAGGTACTTCAAAATACATACCTATCATAGAAGTACTTCGATGAAAAAATCAATGAATTCCATCAGCATAAGTTGGGTCAACTTACCATGGATGCCTGTGCTAAAATATTCATGGAACTGTTGAGTATGTTCCTTACCTCAAGGATGAGAAAGAAAGAGTGCAACATTTTCTCAGTGGATTTCCACAGTCCTATCATGACAAAATTGAATTTGATAAGCTAAAGAATTTGGAGGACACTGTAAGGAATGCCAAGTTTTTTTATGATCAGTCTAGACATAAGTGAGAGCCTTCAAAGGATTGGAAAAAGAAGGATAAGAGTGGATTCCATAAAAATGGATTCATGTCACTTCCATACAAGAAATCAAATAAGGATGCATACTTTGTTCAGCCAAGAAAAAGTATACACCAACATAATTTCCCATCTCAAAGTGGAAATAAACCAGCAAAGAAAGCAAGAGAAAGAGCAGAGGAGCCTAAGAAAGAACCTTTGCAATGTTGGGGATGTGGAGAACCACACCTGTTGAGGGATTTTCCTCATAGACAACATGATAGCAAGAAATTTTATCATATGCAGGAAGCAACTACAATCAATGATGTGGCCAGAAGTGTGCCAAGGATATATGCAGTTGTGGAGAACCGGCAAGCAAAATACCAAGCTTCTATAGTCGAGCTAGAAGGTATAATTTCCAAGCAACCTATTTATATTTTAAATGACCCTAGATCTAATATTAGTTATATATCACAACAATTTGTTAACGCATGTGCCTTATAGAAGAAGAAACGTGCAAAATGATGGTTAGTTTAGTTAGCCACAAGAACTAAGTGCTACAGGAAAAATCCCCCTAAACTGGGTCTAAGGAATATGCAGAGCGATAACTCTCTTAAGACTGATCTACCTTTAATCTACCCCAAACCCATCTAAACTAAGTTATGAGAGAAAGAGGAAAGAGAGGGTTAATGAGTTCACCTTCAATCCTTGTGGTTGGTGTAGACCTCTTTCGCTTGTTTCCGCCTCTTAGATCACAAATTTCCTCCCAAAGATGAGTTGCAAGGGGTTAGGAATACAATGCAACAACATATACAATCTCTAATAATCACTTTAAAAGTATAAACATAGCTATAAATGCTCAAATTAACTAGAACATATAAACGCAGGGTTTTGGGACAAAGATAATATCTTTTATTCAAATTCAAGGTAAAGAAAAAAAGGTTACAACCTTGTTGGCGACTGCTCTACGAACCAAGTCCGAGCTCCTCTATCATGGCTCCAAGTGCATCAATCCCACAATAGATTCTCACAACCAACATACCATAAAGGGAAGGAGGAAGGGTTGCATAGGAAGAATGGTTGGAGGGGAAAGTTGAAGCTAAAACTCAGAATGAGATGCAAATATTGGGCAAAGAAAGGGAAGGGATTTTGGCAGATTTTCTTATTCTCTTATTCATGTCTGCAAATGACTCCTCAAGACCTCTTTTTATATGAGAAAAAGATGGTTATTTGGTTTGGGGATAGGATATAAGGGGTAAAATGGTTAGGAAACCCTCGATAGCTCGTAAACTCCACCGAATTCTGCACACTTTAATATTTTTTGCAACTTTTGGAGGTAAACGCGGGCTAACTAGCATGTGTATGTGGGATAACTAACATGCAACACGTGTTTGTATGTAGGATAAATAGCATGCAACACATGTGTGTACGTAGGCTATTAGTGAAGCAGGGTGCATACACTATCCAAAAAAAGGTTTTTTAGAAGGAAGCCTCAACAATATTTTTGGCAAAGTATGCAAATGGATGGGCCAATGTCTTGTATGCACATATATGGAATTTTTGGACTATACATATGCCCCCTAATGTGTGAGGTTAGAAGAGAAATTGATGGCTAAAATACATTACAATATCTTTTCATAGTCGGAAGGCACGAAGTTGAGTGAGCCCGAGACGAGTGTTCATGAGCATGTCATCTGTAAAATAATGATAATTTCTCTGAGGTGGGAATACCCATGCTCGGGATAAACTAAGCATGGTTGCTAATCAAGTACACTTCATATCCATGTCGTATAAATAATCATGACTATGAGACAAATATGAGTGTCTATATAAAGTGTAGCCGCAAACAATACACAACGGATCTACATCTCAAAATCATATGAAGATATACAAGTATAATGAGATATGCATCCTTAGGAAGCATCAATGCCCGTGGTTGGAGATGATAAGTTTATAGCTTCAGCAGCAACTTTAAGATCTTCAAAAATCAGGTAGGAGTACAATAGGAGGGTAATACTCACTACTCTAAGGTCTTCAACATGCCGTCGAGGAAATACTGGAGGACCTCTATCATCAGGCACAAAACTCCATTGATTTTGAATCCAAACTTGATTGGACTCTTTGAATGAACTACTCATGAAAGTCAAGAGATCAACTACAGAATGGTCGGCTTAGGTTGGATAAAACTTCCCTTGGACAAAAGAACGACAAAATAATGAGACTTAGGAAACATATTATTGACATATGTATGTGATACATGAGGCACCATAAACTCTCCATATGTTTGGAAGAGTAACCAAATGGAGGAGAACACAACTCTATGTAACAAGAATAGCTTCCTAAGTTCATGCTATATCTCAATGCTTGGCGAAAAAATGGAAGGATGTGCTTTTTCCAAGGGAAACTATATTACTGTTGATAAAAGAGAATGTATATCTCGTCCCCTTGGGGAAAATCCCCCTAAAATGGGTCTAAGGAATAGGTAGAATGATAACTCCCTTAAAATATCAATCTACCTTTAATCTACCCCAAAACCATATAAACTAAGCGACAAGAGAAAGAGGATAGAGAGGGTTAATGAGTGCACCTTAAATACTTGTGGTTGGTGTAGACCTCTTTTGCTTTCTTCCGCCTCTTAGATCAAAAATATCCTCCCAAAGATGATCTACAAGGGGTTAGGAATACATTTCAACAACATATACAATCTCTAATAATCACTTTATAATTATAAACATAGCTATAAATTCTCAAATTAACAAGAACATGTAAACATAGGGTTTCGGGACAAAGATAATATCTTTTATTCAAATTCAAGATAAAAATGGTTACAACCTTTGTTGGTGACCACTCAACAAACCAAGTATGGGCTCCTCTATCGTGGCTCCAAGTGCATCAATCCCAAATTAGCTTCTCACAACTAACATACCATCAAGGGAAGGAGGAAGGGTTGCATAGGAAGAATGGCTGGAGGGGAAAGCTAAGGCTAAAAATCAAAATGAGATGCAAATCTTAGGGAAAGAAAGGGAAGGGATTTTGAAGAGTTTTATTATTATCTTGTTCATGTCTCTAAATGACTCCTGAAGACATATTTTTATATGACAAAAATATGGTTATTTGGTTTGGGGATGGGCTATAAGGGGTAAAATGGTTAGGAAACCCTTCATAGCAAGTAAACTCCACCAAATTTCACACAATTTTATATTTTTTACAACTTTTGGAGGTAAACACAGGATAACTAGCATGCAACACACATGTCTACGCAGGATAACTAGCATGCAACACGTGTGTGTACGCTGACTATTAGTGCTACAAGGCATGTACACTATCCAAAAAAAGGTTTTTTAGAAGGAAGCCTCAACAGTATTTTTGGCAAAGTATGAAAATGGATGGGACAATGTCTTGTATGCACAAATATGGAATTTTTGGACTATAACAGATGCCCCCTAATGTGTGAGGTAAGAAGAGAAATTGATGGACGAAATACATTACAATATCTTTACACAGTGGGAAGGCACGAAGTTGAGTGAGCCCGAGATGAGTGTTCATGAGCGTGTCATATGAAAAATAACGATAATCTCTCTAAGGCGAGCATACTCATGCTCGGGATAAACTAAGCATGGTTGCCAATCAAGTACATTGCATATCCATGTCGTATAAAATAATCATGACTATGAGACAAATATGAGTGTCTATATAAAGTGCAACCGCGAACAATACATAGTGGATCTACGTTTGAAAATCATCTAAATATATACATATGCATCCTCAGCAAGCATTAATGCTCGTGGTTGGAGATGCTAACTTCATAGCTCAAACAACAACTTAAATATCTTCAAATATTTGGTAGGAATACAATAGGAGTGTAAGACTCACTACTCTGAGGTCTTCGACATGAAGTTGGAGAAAGAGGACCTCTATCATCAGGCACAAAAATTCATTGACTTTTAATCTAAACTTGACTGGACTCTTGGGCTGGCCGACTCATGAAAGTCAAGAGATTAACTATAGAATGGTCGAATCAGGTTGGATAAAACTTCCCTTGGAAAAAATCACGAAAAAATAATGAGACTTAGGCAACATATTATTGACATAAGTCTGTGATACATGAGGCACCATAAACTCTCCATATGTTTGGAAGGGTAACCAAACGGAGGAGGACACAACTCTATGTAACGAGAATAATTTCCTAAGGTCATGATAGATCCCAATTCTTGGAGAACAAATGGAAGGATATGCTTTGTCCAAGGGAGACTATCTTGCTACCAATAAAAGAGAATGTATATCTCGTCCCCTAGGGGAAAATCCCCCTAAACTGGGTCTAAGGAATAGGCAGAGCGATAAATCCCTTAAAAGAATGATCTACCTTTAATTTTCCCCAAAACCATCTAAACTAAGTGATGAGAGAAAGAGGAAAGAGAGGGTTAATGAGTGCACCTTCAATCCTTGCGGTTGGTGTAGACCTCTTTCGCTTGTTGTCACCTCCTAGATCACAGATCTCCTCCCAAAGTTGACCTCTAAGGGATTAGGAATACAATGAAACAATCTGTACAATCTCTAACAATCACTTTAAAAGTCTAAACATAGCTATAAATGATCAAATTAATAAGAACATGTAAACATAGGGTTTTGGGAGAAAGATAATCTCTTTTATTCAAATTCAAGATAAAAAAGGTTACAACCTTTGTTGGCGAGCGCTCTATGAACCAAGTCTGGGCTCCTCTGTCATGGCTCCAATTGCATCAATCCCTCATTATCTTCTCACAACCAACATACCATCAAGGGAAGGAGGAAAGGTTGCATAGGAAGAATGGTTGGAGGGGAAAGTTGAGGCTAAAACTCAGAATGAGATGCAAATCTTAGGCAAATAAAGGGAAGGGATTTTGGAAAATTTTTCTTATTCTCTTGTTCATGTCTCTAAATGACTCTCCAAGACCTATTTTATATGAGAAAAAGATGGTTATTCGGTTTTGGAATAGGCTACAAGGGGTAAAATGGTTAGGAAACCCTCCATAGCCCGTAAACTCCGTTGAATTCCGCACAATTTTAATTTTTTTACAACTTTTGGAGGTAAACACGGGCTAACTAGCATGCATCACGCATGTGTATGCACGCTAACTATATTGCAGCACACATGTGTACGCAGGCTATTAGTGCAACAAGGCACATAGACTATCCAAAAAAAGGTTTTTAAAAGGAAGCATCAACAATATTTTTGGGAATGTATGAAAATGGATGGGCCAATGTCTTGTATGCACATATATGTCATTTTTGGACTATAAAACTAAGATAAAAGTGGTCGAGGTCATATAATATTGTCCATTTGAGATGAGTGTATTGTGTAAGCAAGAAGCCTTGAAGATCCTACTCCTAGGCTCTTATGGTGTGTTGTTGGGTATGGATTGGTTACCTACCCACAAGGAAAAGATGAACTGTTATGAGAAAAATATAGAATGTGAAGGTGAAGAAGAAAATGTAATAACTTTGAAAGGCATTTAGAAGCCAATCTTAGTGAGGCAAATATCAATGTTGCAACTTAAGAATTTTAGTCAAAAAGGGTGCCCCTTGTATGCTATACAAGTACTAAAATCATCGGAAGAAAAGGAGATGAAGGCTGAATATTACCATTTGTTGTCAGAATTTAAGGATGTATTCCCATAAGAGGTACATGGACTACCTCCACAGAGATATCTTGATTTTTTGATAGATTTCGTACCTAGAGCAATACCAACATCGAAGGTACCTTATAGAATGAGTACACCATAGTTGGTGGTGTTGAAGGTACAACTAAAGGAAATATTGGATATGGGTTATATCAGCCCAAGTGTATCCCCATGGGGAGCACCAACCCTATTTGTGAAGAAGAAGGATGGTACATTGTGTTTGTGTATAGATTATAGGTAGTTGAATAAGATAATTGTCAAGAACAAGTATCCTTTGTTGAAAAGTCAACAAGAAACATGTGTTTAATTTACTTTTCCCTTAAATAAATTGGACAATAAATATTAATCTATTATTTCATTCATAACTGAGTGAGTTGGAGTTGTGACAAAATTATAAGTGTAGTTAAGTGAGTTAAAATCAGTGGTACTAGTTGTAACTAAACTTGCACTAGTGAGAGTTGAGTAAATCAGTGAACTCACATGCAACTGAAGATTCACCACGATTAACTACATGCATGTCAAATCCAGTGGAGACCCAGTTGAGATAACAGGTGAAAGGGATAGTTTGTCTATCAGTTGTGATTTGATCACACATGCAGTGGATATGCTTATAAGCATGTGCAAACAAGGCAATTGAATTGTGAGAATTCTGTTTGCAAGGATTTGTGTAGAGGAGGCAAGTTGTCTGGACACAGGAATTGGCACATCTATTTGTTGATTTGTGTATGACAGTGTGAGACAATTGTATTGTACTGGGAGCTCTTGGATTAGAGTTTTGTATGATATTGTTTCATGATTCATGATATACATAATATATGATAGTGGGGTTTTTAGCTTTAAGCTTTCCCGGTAAAAACTTATGTGTTATGTGTTCTTGATATTTCACTCTGTGATCGTGGTTGTGATCGTGGTTTAATTTTCTACAAGAATAATAGCAGAAGCGATTCTATATTTAACAGTGGCATATAATTGTTAGGTCAGGAGAATCGCAAGAAATACTTAATTTGTATTGAAATTTCTACATCCTTTACCCAGGATTGACGATCTCTTTGATCATCTCAGAGGATCTGTAGTCTTATCAAATATTGATTTAAGGTCTGGATATCATCAAGTCAAGATTAATGATGAGGAAATCCATGAGACAACCTTTAGGATGAGGTATGGAAAATATGATTTTGTAGTGGTTCCATTTGGGCTTACAAATGCACGAGCCACTTTCATGTGTTTAACGAATAGTGTGCTCAACAAGTACCATGATAGATTTTTTTTGGTGTTTGTGGATGATATTTTGGTTTATTCCAAAACTCTAGAGGAGAATGAAGAACATCTTACGATGGTACTACAAGTGTTGAGAGAATACTATATGTATGCTAAGTTTAGCAATTGTGATTTCTTTCAAAAGTAAATCTAGTATTTAGGCCACATAATCTCAGTAGAGGGAGTGGTCGTAGATCTTGAAAAGATCAAGGAAATCATGGATTGGCCTACCCCCAGGAACGTACCAGAGGTAATATATTTCATGGAATTGGATGGGTATTACAAGAGGTTTATAAGGGTTTTTCCTAAGATAGGTAATCTCATTATCTCATTACAAAGAAAAGGGAAGAAATTTGTATGGTCACTAGAGTGTGTAGATAGCTTCTAGCATTTGAAGTATCTTTTGACTAATTCCCCTATTCTAAATATTGCATACCTTGACAAGGATTTCTTAGTTTGCACTAATTCTTGCAAATAAGGAATCAATGGAGTTCTTATAAAATAAGGGCAAGTGATTTGTTATTAATCATAGAATATGAATGAGCATGGGCAGAAGTATGTTACCCATGACCTAGAGCTTGTAGTGATTTTGCATGCGTTGAATATGTGGAGAAACTACTTGCTCGAAAGAAGGTTTGTCTTGATGATGGACCAATGTGGACTAAAGTATTTTTTTTAGTAGCCACAATTGAATGGTATACATGCCAGGTGGATGACACTAGTCAACAAGTTCGATTTTGATATCAAACGCATCAAAGAAAAAGAGAACAAAGTGGTAGATGCACTCAGCCGAAGTGTACATACTATACACTTAGCAACAACAAGTGTAAGAGATTCTAACATCAAGGAGAGGATTAAAACCCTCTTGCAAGAACATGAGTTCTTCAATAAGATGAAAGAAGGGTTACAACAAGAACCCACATAAATGAAGTATGAACGATATCAACTTGGGGTGATAATTTACTAATGTATAATAATAGGTTGTATGTGCCTAATTCAACATATTTGAGGCATTTTATTATGAATGAGTTCCATTGAAGAACTTATGTAGATCATCCCGATTATCAAAATATGGTAACAATAGTAAGGTAGTTGTATTACTGGCCTAGAATGAACCAGGACATTTCCAAGTATATTGGTAAGTTCTTAGAGTGCCAATAGGTGAAGGTTGAGCAAAGGAAGCATGCAGGTCTTTTGCACCCTTTGCAAATCTTAGAGTGGAAATGGGAGACAATCTCCATGGATTTTATTACTATTTTTCTGAAGGCAATCAAGAAGCATGATGAAATCATGGTTGTGGTGGATAAGGTGAGAAAGACAACCCATTTTATCCCTATTGAGTCTACCTTTAAGGAAATAGATGTTGCTAATTTTTTTATAAAATAAATTTTGAGATTGCATGGTATACCCAAGACCATAATCTCGGATAGAGGTGCCAAGTTCACCTCGGGTTTCTAGAAAATATTGTTTGCAGGATTGGGAACACAGTTGGCATTTAGCATGGCCTACCATCCTCAAATAGATGGTTGGACTGAAAGAGTGAACATAGTGCTAGAGGAAATGTTGAGGATGCATGTTATGCATCGACTCAAGTAATGGGAAGAATATCTACCCCTGGTAGAGTTCTCCTATAACAATGGTTATCAAGAATCATTGAAGATGAGCCCATTTTAGGTTTTGTATGGAATAAAGTGTAGGGTTCCAATCATTTGGGACAGTCCAATGGATAGAATCACAGTTGAACTAGAGTTTCCAAGGGAAATGGAATAGACAATTATTAAGATAAGTAAGAATATGAATATAACTTAGGACAGAAAAAAGAACTATGAAGACAACAAGAGAAATCACAAAGAGTTCAAGGTGGTAGATCACGTGTATCTCTAGGATAATCCCAAAAGAATTCCCCTGAGAATGGGGATGTGTTCTAATTTGGAACCCTGATATTGTGGACCATTCGAGGTCTTGGAGAGAGTGGGACTAGTAGCATACAGACTTGCTTTACCACCTACTGTTAGAGCTCATAATGTATCCCATGTGTTTTTATTAAATAAATATGTTCATGATCCTAATCATGTTGTTGATTGGAATGTGATACATGTGGAACTAGAGGGAGATTTCCATCCCAAACCTCAATGCATCCTAGACAGGAGAGAAACAATGCTCTGAAATCGAGCCATCGTGCAGGTCAAGGTGCAATGCAAGCACTTTGGAGTAGATGAGGCTACATGAGAGATGGAAGATTCCATGAGGATGCCATACCCATTTTTTTTATGCATAATTGTATATACATGGTGTTTTAAGCATCAAGGACGATGCTTCTTTAAGGGGGAGGGGAATGTAACACCCTATTTTTCCCCATGATTGTAATTATGCCTAAAACTTCATATGATTATGTTTATGAATCTAATCATGTTTTTATTAATGAGAACACCATAAAATTTATTGAGGAGGGAAGAGCCTTGAGAGTACTAGCTATGATATCACATGTGGAATTGGTGAAGTGAACATGTGAGGTGGAGCTGAGATGTTTTAGTGAAGAAAATAGGAATCCCGCCTAACAATATTTCTTATACTTGCAAAAATAAGCTTAATCCTACCACCATTCCTAGATCAGTATGGAGCCACAGGACTAGTAATGGAAGTGAAATTGGTGGTTGAAGTAGTTAATAACTGCTAAAATTTTGGTCTCTTGAAGAAGACAAGAGAATATTTAACAAGCTGATGAATAGAACACCACAAATTTCCCCTTTAGGAATTCGAACCCTTGAACAACATGTCACATATGTAGGAAGCCATGAGAACCTTGAGGGATTTGTGGAAGAAGATACCAAAGGTGAAAATTAATCACTGACAGAGACAAATGAAATAGAGGAGGATAGGGCAAGAAGTCAAGATGAGAGAAGAGAAAAATTATTCATCGAGAGTGGTATTAGAAGAGAACAAAGCACACAGTGCATAAAAGAGAGAATACTCTGAGGAAGAGTGAGTGAGTGACAATATTGCAAACTAAGGGAACAATGAACATAGGAGTTCATTGGTGTAGATTGAAGAGAAGAAGAAAGTGGAGAGATTCACTTGAGGAAAATAGGAAGATTTTCCAATTTGATGATGAACACCCTAAAACAGAGAAGACCTGAATCCAAACTGGAGAAATAAAGGGCCACAGATGGGTACTTATTGGACAAAAATCGGCACTAGTAATGGGAGGTCTCCAAGGGACTGTATAGCAGATAAGGGACTCCTTTATGCAGAGGAAATGTAGTTGATAAAATACATGATAAACCTGTGGAATCCCTGAGCTTAATGGGAAGGGGGAAACTTCTTCTATTTTTAGTGGAGGAAGGAGAGTAACCTTCCTAGATCATATGAACTTGAAGACCAATTGAATCATTCCCTTGTGATATAATGGCTAAGAATGGGGGTGGCATGTTGTAGGAAGTCAATCTACAATATGGCATAATATTGGGAGGAAATGTGTCCTCCCTTAGTTAGTTGGTTGATGATATATTTCCAAAACATACAACTGTCTAACTTGACTATTTAATGTATGGTAATGATGTAAATGTGTGTTTATTTTCTTGATCAATGGAAAATATGTATGCATTTAAATGATGAATTGAATTCATGTGTAATATGGAATGTTCTTGTTACCTTCACTGCATAAACTTTTTAATTCATGAATTTAAGTTAGGTCGAAACATTTTGTATCCTTTAAAATCTTAAAGATTTGAGAGAAAAGTTTGTAATATATGGATAAAAACATTTGGGAGATGAAGGGAGTATTCCAATCCTGGTAAAGTTCTGGGTGAAGTAAGGAACCTCACATCATGTTGGAATATCTTATCCTTAAGTGTAAATCTTGCAAGATATGAAATAATTTCATTTACGATGAAGTCAAAAGGACCATGAAGGTCTAGAGCGGTTTATGAACCCTTGAGGGTCTGGAAAACCTTAGGGTGTCGGCCAGTTAAAACCTGAAAGTGACTATGCCCCGAGCTGGACTACTTCTTTGATGTTGGACTAAGTTTTGATTCAGGATGACTCTTAGCCATCAATTCATTGTAGTGAGTGTATCTCAGGCATTCATTGGGTGTATAAGCCCTTAGAAGTGTTCAAGGCAAGGTTGGGAAGAGTTCCAACGATGAAAGGGGAAATGGGACTTATATCTATTGGAGGACCCCTCCTCACTGTTGGATCTGCAAGATCCATTTTGACGAAGGAAAATATGGGTCATTGATGTCTAGTTCAATTTCATCAGGAGAATATTAGTCGGTAGTCTCGAGGGGGGAGGCTGGAGTAACAAGATGATGACGACAAATTTCATGGGAGTTGTTGATCTGTCAGAAGATATTCAAGTAGATCACAATCTTTGGATCTTATTTGGTTCAACCAAGAGAAAGAGGGCCAAGAACCTTAACCTTCAACCAGATAGAACTCAGAGATGTGATCCTGACTATTGATGAAGGTGTTGCGATCACCGTCCGATATGGCCAAAGTAATCGTCAGGATCAAGAGATTGAAAGTAGGACTCAAAGTTAAAGTGGGTACACTTTGATGACAACCAATACCTTTGTAAGGTT
The DNA here is from genome assembly GCA_032191745.1 of Picea mariana. NCBI lineage: Eukaryota > Viridiplantae > Streptophyta > Pinopsida > Pinales > Pinaceae > Picea > Picea mariana. Next base: position 84,773 of record JASDQU010014245.1, on the reverse strand, counting down.
GACCAAGGACTGTTGATCAACGAGAAAGCTAAAAAAAATCTCAATTGTATATTTTTGTAGGTCCCTCCTANGATGAAGGTGTTGCGATCACCGTCCGATATGGCCAAAGTAATCGTCAGGATCAAGAGATTGAAAGTAGGACTCAAAGTTAAAGTGGGTACACTTTGATGACAACCAATACCTTTGTAAGGTTGACCAAGGACTGTTGATCAACGAGAAAGATAAAAAAAATCTCATTTGTAATTTTTGTAGGTCCCTCCTAATCATATTATAAGAGCTTCAAGCACGGGCATTAATCATCGTGCAAGTTAAAGGCACTGATGTAATCAAATCCATTGAGAGTCAAAGTTCGAGATCCATCATATTTGAATATTGGACTCATCAGAGTTTGTCACCATAACTCAAGGATAGGGGTGACTTATGTCTTCATGACGGAGAACGAACCCCAACGAAAAAGAAGAAGGGTTATGAGAGATCGAAATTGTTGAGATGAGGAGCCAAGTGGCAGGCACCACATAAGTGCCACATCGAATGTCACAAATGATAGGTAGCCATATGGTAGTGAGTTGAAAATATTTTGAGAGGCCACAACTCTGGATCTTGAGCTCAGACCAGGGAAAGATTACAGTTGTTGGAAAGTTCTCGATGAGAAGAATCCAATTATAGGATTTATTGCTCGAAATGAAGCAAGTCGAAGAAGAGGAAATTTTGACATCCCACCAGCCTAAGTTAGGGTTGGGGGTCAGGTGTGTTACAATATATGAATATTAAACTAGGGATGTGATTGGCTCTAGGTGGAGGGTTATTAAGAATTTGAATTAACTTAAGGGTTTCCTCTTGAAGTGTTTAGTAACATGTTTGTATTATTTAAGTTTTTGATAAACTAATCTAAGCTATATTTGGAAGATGGTGAGTTGTTACGAGCTAATTTCTTATATCTCGATGAGAGACCTTGAAACTTTTTTTGATGATATTGATTCTTAAGGGAACGTATTGGATTAATCAACTCAATTTTGTTTATAAAATAATGAACTTTAATTAATGAAACAACATTGATTGCAAAAATATTACCAATATTTAAATGATGATTTAAGTATAGTATTAATTAAAAATGACACATGTTTAAAGTTTCTCAAAACAAATGATGAATCAACAAGAAAAAATTGATATTTTGGTTGCATGAGGAAAAAATAAGAATATCTATAAATTGATTTCCAAGAAATTGTTCATAAGTTGTTTGTTGAAATAGAGGAGTAGGAAAAAAAGGTCACTACAATCATGATGGCCTCTCAAAACCTATATATATTCCCTCACATTCATATCTATCTAGCACTGATTATACTATTACCCATTATTTAGCAAAAGAGACACTCAAATATTTTTGAATTTCAAATAAGAACTTGGCATCAAATTTGGTTTACAATCTGTACCATATGATCTGCTCATAGTACACATATATTGCCACATCCCTTATATATTCCTTTTTTGAGTTGATTTATGTACTATTTTGTCTCATTGTACAACTTCTTTATCAAGTTTTATTATCCAATGTTAATGACTATGGATATTGATATAAAATTATACAAAATTTATAATTTAACAATGGGAGTTGTAGAGTAGAAAGTCCCTACCTTTAAGAAATCCTTTATTCGATGACACCTACTTGACGGATCCTATGTGATGATTATAGTAGGAGAACCTTTAGAATATAAAAAAGGAAGGAGGACAGTTATAATCACGGTAATTATGGCTTCCACATTCCCATGAAACCCTAACATAGTAGAAAAGGATGGAAACAATGAATGCCACCCCCCAAAAAATATTAGATGTCCTTGTTTGTAAATAATTGGTATTCTATCTTTTAATACCATTGTTTGCTCTGCTAATAGGGAGATATTATACCTACCATGCATGTGAGTGATGCCTATCGATCCTATAATATATCTGCTCTCTTTTATGATCATGAAGGGTCATTCATATTTCTTTCCACTTCTTTCTATAATATGTTCTTGGTATCGATGTCTACCATCAATCAAGAGGAGGGGTTGGAACTCACATCCCACAACAACCAGCAATGGCCTCACTCACATTGATTCTCATTCTCCTCTTTATTTGCATGGTTTCATAAAGCTATATAAGGAAATAAGGATAATGTGCTCTCAATTTGCAACACACTTTGACCAAATTCTTCAAAAGTCAGTATTCATCAAGACAACGATGCAAGGAGGAGGAAAAGGTGTGTTGATTGATTGGGAAATTTAGGTGATTGATCTTTCTTTGTAGGATATGGTGGTGATCTCTCTTTTCTAAGATATGGTGGATGTTGTTGGGTCCACCCGAAAAGGGTTACTTAAGAGGAATACACATGCAATCAACACGATTCAAGCATTATTTTGAGATAGGTCTCCTACAATGGTGTTGGAAAGACCCATATTATTTTTATTTTTTTCTACTTTTATTTTTTCTTGAGTACTACACCCACAGGAGGATTACTCCTGGCTAATTATTATGGTGGTGATAGAATCTTTAAATTCCTTCTAGATGCAAATATGTAGGAATTTTGTTGGTTGATTGTAGAAGATAGGGTTTGTAGGGTCCTAGAGACATAAGAGTGCCATGTTCTATAGTTCTCTAATATACTTGTAGTTTTGACAATAGTACTCATCTTAATATCTCGAGAAAATAATTAAGGGGGCTCAATTGTGCCCTTAGTCATACAACTTGACTATGCAGGTACTAAACAATGATCTCTCCAAGTGTTGTTCTTGGTGTACTATAGAAACAAGATGGTTGATTGGCTGAACTAGGGTTGGTTTCAGAAATACCTAAGGTAATTCTAATATACCTGAAAGGTATGTGGAAGTGAGATTATGTATATAGGTGTTGTTTGATGTGATACTACTTGAAGGGGTACCTATAGGGGTTACAAGGGTTTCCAACAATGTGATTCTGCTTGTATTTCCTATGTGTATTCTTCCCCAACCGCAATTTCACTTGTTGAAAAATATATCATTATGTTATTTAAAGACACTAGAACACATCTCTAGCCTAGAAAAAACAATTCTACTAAAATTTGAAGGCATGTTGGCTCAACAAAGATATTTGATACCACTTGTAGTGTTCCTTAACCCTTGAAAATTCAAAGACAACCAAGGATATAGATAATATAATTGTATATTAACAAACAAAAAAAGACAATGAGATCAAATTTCTAAATATGTCTATGTATATTAATAATGCGAAGAATAATACAATGTTTACTTGTTTCTTAAGGTGGGGTGACCTTTCATTGAGTAGAGATCCAAATATACAATATGAGATAAACATTCCAAAGTATCCTATCTCTTTAAATAACTTTTCCATAGAAAAAAACCATAACTACTTATGTTTCATTCACTAATGGGTACCAACTTTCTAGTGGGCCTTATAATGTGGACCCTTTTACATTACATAATTATCCACTATTATCCGATGGGCCTTATTCAAATATGATGCTTGCATACAACAATTAACTATTACTCCTAGGTAGCCTAAAGTAGGGAGATTAGGGTAGGACCCTAACATCTTGAGAGATAGCCTCTAAGAAAAAAAAATTTAACCATGATTATTATAATCTTGGCAATTATTTTG
>JASDQU010014245.1:65611-81093 GCA_032191745.1 Picea mariana | reverse complement strand
GGACTCATTAGAGTTTGTCACCATAACTCAAGGATAGGGGTGACTTATGTCTTCATGATGGAGAATGAACCCCAACGACAAAGAAGAAGGGTTATGAGAGATCGAAACTGTTGAGATGAGGAGCCAAGTGGCAGGTGCCACATAAGTGCCACATCGAATGGCACAAATGATAGGTAGCCATATGGTAGTGAATTGAAAATATTTTGAGAGGCCACAAATCTGGATCTTGAGCTCAGACCAGGGAAAGATTGCAATCGTTGGAAAGCTCTCGACGAGAAGAATCCAATTATAGGATGCATTGCTCGAAATGAAGCAAGTCGAAGAAGAGGAAATTTTGACATCCCACTAGCCTAAGTTAGGGTTGGGGGTCAGGTGTGTTACAATATGTGAATATGAAACTAGGGATGTGATTGGCTCTAGGTGGAGGGTTATTAAGAATTTGAATTAACTTAAGGGTTTCCTCTTGAAGTGTTTAGTAACATGTTTGTATTATTTAAGTTGTTGATAAACTAATCTAAGCTATATTTGGAAGGTGTTGAGTTGTTACGAGCAGGGATGATTTTAGGGGCTAAATTTCACTCATGGGCTAATTTTCAATGGTTTTCACAAAAAAGAGATTCACTATTTTAAAAATGATTCGCCCAAATTCTATAGGATAAAATTATTTACCTTAAAAATCGCCAAAATTTTATAAAAACTATATAAAATCCTTAGAAATTTGAACATTTTTACAAAAATATCGCCAAACATTTATAGTTGGCATATGAAGGATTAGTAAGATTCGCCAAGGTTTCTACATTTTAAAATAAATTTCCATCCTTAAAATCATCCCTAGTTACGAGCTAATTTCTTATATCTCGATGAGAGACCTTGAAACTTTTTTTGATGATCTTGATTCCTAAGGGAACGTATTGGATTAATCAACTCATATTTGTTTATAAAATAATAAACTTTAATTAATGAAACAACATTGATTGTAAAAATATTACCAATATTTAAATGATGCTTTAAGTATAGTATTAATTAAACATGACACATGTTTAAAGTTTCTCAAAACAAATGATGAATCAACAAGAAAAAATGGATATTTTGGTTGCATGAGGAAAAAATAAGAATATCTATAAATTGATTTCCAAGAAATTGTTCATAAGTTGTTTGTTGAAATAGAGGAGTAGGAAAAAAGGTCACTACAATCATTATGGCCTCTCAAAACCTATATATATTCCCTCACATTCATATCTATCTATCACTGATTATACTATTACCCATTATTTAGCAAAAGAGACACTCAAATATTTTTGAATTTCAAATAAGAACTTGGCATCAAATTTGGTTTACAATCTGTACCATATGCTCTGCTCATAGTACACATATATTGCCACATCCCTTATATATTCCTTTTTTGAGTTGATTTATGTACTATTTTGTCTCATTGTACAACTTTTATCAAGTTTTATTATCCAATGTTAATGACTATGGATATTGATATAAAATTATACAAAATTTATAATTTAACAATGGGATTTGTAGAGTAGCAAGTCCCTACCTTTAATAAATCCTTTATTCGATGACACCTACTTGACGGATCCTATGCGATGATTATAGTAGGAGAACCTTTAGAATATAAAAAAGGAAGGAGGATAGTTATAATCATGGTTATAACATAGTGTTATGGCTTCCACATTCCCATGAAACCCTAACATAGTAGAAAAGGATGGAAACAATGAATGCCACCCCCAAAAAAATATTAGATGTCCTTGTTTGTAAGTAATTCGTATTCTATCTTTTAGTACCATTGTTTTCTCTGCTAATATGGAGATATTATACCTACCATGCATGTGAGTGATGCCTATCGATCCTATAATATATCTGCTCTCTTTTATGATCATGAAGGGTCATTCATATTTCTTTCCACTTCTTTCTATAATATGTTCTTGGTATCTATGTCTACCATCAATCAAGAGGAGGGGTTCGAACTCACATCCCACAACAACCAACAATGGCCTCACTCACATTGATTCTCATTCTCCTCTTTATTTGCATGGTTTCATATAGCTAGATAAGGAAATAAGGATAATGTGCTCTCAATTTGCAACACACTTTGACCAAATTCTTCAAAAGTCAGTATTCATCAAGACAACGATGCAAGGAGGAGGAAAAGGTGTGTTGATTGATTGGGAAATTGAGGTGATTGATCTCTCTTTGTAGGATATGGTGGTGATCTCTCTTTTCTAAGATATGGTGGATATTGTTGGGTCCACCCGAAAAGGGTTACTTAAGAGGAATACACATGCAATCAACACGATTCAAGCATTATTTTGAGATAGGTCTCCTACAATGGTGTTGGAAAGACCCACATTATTTTTAATTTTTTTTTACTTTTATTTTTTCTTGAGTACTACATCCACAGGAGGATTACTCCTGGCTAATTATTATGGTGGTGATAGAATCTTTAAATTCATTCTAGATGCAAATATGTAGGAATTTTGTTGGTTGATTGTAGAAGATAGGGTTTTTAGGGTCCTAGAGACATAAGAGTGCCATGTTCTATAGTTCTCTAATATACTTGTAGTTTTGACAATAGTACTCATCTCAATATCTTGAGAAAATAATTAAGGGGGCTCAATTGTGCCCTTAGTCATACAACTTGACTATGCAGGTACTAAAGAATGATCTCTACAAGTGTTGTTCTTGGTGTACTATAGAAACAAGATGGTTGATTGGCTTAACTAGGGTTGGTTTCAGGTATAGCTAAGGTAATTCCAATATACCTGAAAGGTATGTGGAAGTGAGATTACGTATATAGGTGCTATTTGATGTGATACTACTTGAAGGGGTACCTATAGGGGTTACAAGGGTTTCCAACAATGTGATTATGCTTGTATTTCTTATGTGTATTCTTCCCCAACCGCAATTTCACTTGCTGAAAAATATATCATTATGTTATTTAAAGACACTAGAACACATCTCTAGCCTAGAAAAAACAATTCTACTAAAATTTGAAGGCATGTTGGCTCAACAAAGATATTTGATACCACTTGTAGTGTTCCTTAACCCTTGAAAATTCAAAGACAACCAAGGATATAGATAATATAATTTTATATTAACAGAAAAAAAAGACAATGAGATCAAATTTGTAAATATGTCGATGTATATTAATAATGCGAAGAATAATACAATGTTTACTTGTTTCTTAAGGTGGGGTGACCTTTCATTGAGTAGAGATCCAAATATACAATATGAGATAAACATTCCAAAGTATCCTATCTCTTTAAATAACTTTTCCATAGAAAAAAACCATAACTACGTATGTTTCATTCACTAATGGGTACCAACTTTCTAGTGGGCCTTATAATGTGGACCCTTTTACATTACATAACTATCCACTATTATCCGATGGGCCTTATTCAAATATGATGCTTGCATACAACAATTAACTATTACTCCTAGGTAGCCTAAAGTAGGGAGATTAGGGTAGGACCCTAACATCTTGAGAGATAGCCTCTAAGAAAAAAAAATTTAACCATGATTATTATAATCTTGGCAATTATTTTGTATACATAATTACACAAAGAAATATGTTTGAACTCATCAAAGAACTTAAGTTTATCTATTTTTGGAATTAGAGAAATAATTTAGAGATAAATCCTCCAATGACTTTTTCACGCATCAAACATATTAAAATACCCTCATTAAACCATCCACCATAAGGTCATACAAAGAAATAAAGAGCTCAACGATCCATCTAAAAGCTAAAAAAATTGATAATTCCTCCTTGTTGATGTGTTTTTCTAACACCCATCAACCAAGTGATTGGGGTAAATATGTGAACCTATTTTCTTTCAAATAGAGACCAAATTTTTTTTGAACTTGGAAAGTTCCAAATAATCTTCAACAATTGATCGTGAAGACCCAACAAGTTTCCAATCAGCTTCAGCTCTCCAGTTCTTCACAATGAAATTCTAACAGGGATAGTTTCTCTTTGAAACAAAAGAAGAGATACTAAAATAAGGAAAATACATATCCCAAGATTCTCACTAAATAGCCCCATGTCTTAGTTCTACTCAACACTTTACGTAATTTAAAATGGAGCTCATATGCCCAAGATATGTCATTTTTCTCCCACATATTGCTTCCCCATACTTAGCCATTTTTCCATTTTCCTTATTCTCCACTCTCCAAACTTTATACTTAGCCATTTTTCCTTCTTTCCACTCTACTCTATTTCCTCACTACTCTCCATACTTAGACATTTTTCCAATCCTCCACCCCATTTCCATATTTAACTATTTTCCACACTTAGCCCATTTCCATTTTCAATATCCACTTAATTCATTTTCTATATTTTACTTATCACCCGCATGACTTATCTTATTTCTTTACTCACTTTTACACTTAGTACAATCCCACATTCACTATATTGCACTCTCCATTCCCCTTTTTTCACCTCATACTTAGTCATTTTACCAAGCTTTATCTCCTCACCTACTTCCTTTACCTTCACATTCATGTAACTCCTCTAACAATTCATTTAATTTTTTAATATTATTTCTTATCCTAAGTTACTTCCCCCTTTCCGTGGAAATACCATATTGGGACATGTGGTAGCGATGTGGACATATCCTTCGGTGACGCGTGGGAGTGACGTGGACCTATCCTTGGGTGACACGTGGAAATGAGGTGGACTAACCCTAGGGCGACACATGAACGGAAATAGATGACTGAACAATGACATGGAAGGTGATTGGGTGGTGAATCGATTTGATGTGTCAGGAATTCACAAGTTGACTAGGCAACCAAAATAATACCATGGCATGAATTTTTCTAAGGAACGAGAGCTACACTAAGGCTTCCATAAGCTCCTTTATTTCACACATGAATGATAAGGGATGCATATGCATTACAAAAATTAATTTTTCCCTTCCCAAATGAATGTGGAAATAAAAAAGGTAGAATCAAATCAAGGGACAAGATTTATCCATGAACCAATCGACGACTCCTGAGCAACGAACTTCCTGAGCTTATACCTTGAGTTCCAGATGTTTGTTTTGGGAAAATGGGAGCTCGTCGGAAAGGTAATTTAACAAGGAAGACAATGGGAAAGGTGTAAATGGCTGAATTTGGCCATGATATTTCTATAAATTAAAATAACATCCATCTCTCTTCTCATAACTCCCTGGGAAATCTATTTGGAGCTTCAACTTCCTGAGGCTATTAGTTGAGATCCAGACCTCCAAATTTCACTCACGATGTATTATTGGAAATCAAGAAAATTGAAGATTAATTCTAGAATGGTTTCCATGGCTGAGAAGTCACTTATCATGCTTAGAAAATTAAAATACAATCGATGTTTTTCAGGAAACCAATTTCAAATTTTGGAAATAAAATTTTATTAAATAAATTTTATAAAAATGTGAAGTAGGTACCACTTGGAGGCACAAATATCAATGAGCTAATTAATTAATGAGTGTTTAATGAAGCATTCATTTAAAGGATTTACTCATTCTTCAAAAAATAAGGAGCACATGGAAAAATTCTAGAAGAATAGAAACCTTAACTTCTAGGGAAAAGAATTTCACAGAAGCATTAGAAGCATGCTTAAAAGGAGGAGAGCACCATCAAAGAAGGGGTTAGATAATCATAATAACAGTGTATAGCCTTCAGTATGTAACTAACTTTATGTGATGTCCCTTTCCAAGTGATCACTCCATGTGGATGATGTAGCAGCCTTACAGACTCTCGTAGGCTATAGACAAAAAAGGAAAGGGGGTCAAGGTGGTTATTTGATGTCAGCTAGGCCTAAAATGTTATATTTCTAAAGTGACATTAGAAAAAATGGGGAAAAGGGTTATAAAGTGACATTGTGACTAACAATAAATTAAGCATTAGAAAGGTCACTTTAATACTTTAAGTTAAGAGGGTCACAAAAAGGTAAAAGGGTCAAGGAAGGGTGAATTAAGAGTTATAAGAGGAGGAGGGTGCACCCCTTGGCCATTATGCATTTTTATTTTATAAAAAATGAATTTGAGGAGATCTTAAGAATTTTGGATATTGGGACAAAAAAACCCTGGAGAAGAATATTGGTTTTAGTGGTGAGACCATCTACCCTAGCTGGTTGTAGAGAGAAGATCACTCAGATATTTTCTTCGGGCTTCAATGTGGTCGAGATATTCACCATTTGGTAGCTAGGTTTTTTTGTAGAGGTCATTTTTCTTGGAGAGGACGCGTTGAGTTTGCAGCTGCAATTCTTATATTATTGGGGTTGATTTCTACTTGTATGTGGTTGATTTTCTTAAGCTGGGTTGTATCCCTTCATTTGTGGTAGATTTTCTTAGCATGGGGTCAAGTTATTGGTTGAGGGGATGATTTCTATATGTTTAGCGAGTGGTTGGATAGTGAGGCTGAGTTCTTTCCTTTGGCGCTTCATCTTGGGATGAATATCTTTAGTAGAGGGAATTATTCTCATTGTTGGGTCAGTTATATCAGTGTCGGATGAATTCTTCCTTTGTGCAAGCCAATTTATTGTTGTTGGGTCCACCTCTTTATTGCTAGGGTGAGTTTTATCCAAGTTGGGTTGATCCTTGTGCTGAAGGGACTATTTTCTCCTTGTGGAAGTTGAATATGATAGGGCAGTCGAATACTGGGTGGCAAAGAAAAATATTGAAGTGGTATAGTGGGGGACTCATTTGTTGTTACAACCAAATACCATATTTATATTCCATCCAATTTGTACCATTCAAGTGCCCATATTTTCAAGGAAAATCTATGAGTTATTTATGGTTGTATCAGTTATCTTTTAGAAGATAACTATATAATCAGATTTAGATTTCTTCATTTGTTGTGGGTTAAATTCCCATGGTTATAGTTATTTTTGTCCTCTATTGTGTGCCAAACATATTTAAAAGGGATACAAATAATTTGTTTAAAATATTACATGAACAAACACATAGAATCACTAGAACAACAAACTGTTTGACAAAATGCATGCACTACAAAACTAGGTAAAAATAAATAAAAATGAGTGGGGACATTATAGTGGTATCATAGCTAGAGATATTTCTAGACTAAAGGGAAAACAATGAGGAGATATTTTAGATTGCATCATTAAGTGACCAACACTTAAATTTCAGCAGTGGTTAATGGAATCAAGAATGATGACCAATGAGGAACTTGGGGAATTTTTTTTCCATTGATTCTGGAATATCAGAAGAATATGGTAAATTGTTAGGGTACCCTGTGTGGAAGGAGCCACACTTATTATTTGGGATGGAGGGGAAAAGGTCCAAATATATAAAGGTGGAGGAAGCCAAAAACTCACCTCGTGATGGGGGCTTGATATAATCATAGGTGGAATTGCATGCATCTAGTCATGTGGAGGGTGTGCTATCACCTAAGTATCACGAGGATTCAATGCCTTCTCCTATATATGATACTTATGATGATGCATGCATGTTTGTAACTAAATATGACAAAGGATGTGTAATTGAAAAATTATCATGGGATATGGATACATCTTTTGATGATCCATGTGTGGAGGATGAAAAAGGAGAGGTTGATTTTGGAGGTGAAAACAAATTAGAGATTTTGTATGGCAGTGATAGTGCACATGAGTCCCATCATTTGACAGGTCAATGTAAGGTAAGTTAATATTGCATGGTGTCATCTAGTGAGTCAATTGTTGTTGGGGATAATATTCTTATAGACGAAATAAAATCAAAATATCTATTGTGTGACAACCCATACCACTTGGATGAAATTGAATAAAGTCCCTTAACATTGCATGACTTGGAGGATCAATTATTGGTCACAGAGGAGAAAATTGTATAAGTGTTGATAAGGCCAGATAGTGCTCATAGATTCATTGAATCTCTTATTTGGAAAACCTAGATGGAGGAGAGACAAAAAGGAGTTGCAATTGGAGTCACTAGTGCACAATTGGAAATTGCACATAATCAAAGAAGAACTAGAAAAAATGAAATCATATTACTTGCAGTCGTTCATGGATAGGGATCTTTCTCTGAAATTCATTGAAGACAAAGAAAAGGAGGTTGAGGAGATTTTTCACCAGTTGAGTTTGGCACGCTTTTCATCACTTATAGAAGAAACTCAATCATCTTTGGTAGCCATGACACATGAGGGAATGAGTGGGACTCATGGTTTGAGGGAGGAGCCTCTTGTGATGATCTCGTACGAGGATGATTCATAGTTGCAGGTACTTGAGGAGAGTCATGATTCGTAGGTTTTTTTATTATGCTCACATTTTGCATGATGAATATCATAATAATTTTCTTTTGGAGATCCCATTAAAGGTTTAAGGCTTATCTATGGAGGAGATAACTAAGAACATCCCATGTGGACCAACTAACAAGGAAATATATGCATCCATGGATTGGGTGGATAGATATATGATGGATATGGACACACTTTGGGTTACAGGTTTATTTGACATCAATAGAGTGTTAGATACAATAGCGCATACATAATATCGGATGGTACAGGAGGATACAGTGGTATGAAATAGTATACAGGGGCATACACTGGCACACGGTGGTGTACAATGGATTTTTAGAGAGTTTACTCCAGGGAGACCTCCTGACAAAGACCTTGAGCATACCATTGAGTTTTGTTTACCTGGGATCAATGACGGGATGAGTGAGTCTTAGAGAGTAGTATATCCCTCAATGATCAATATTCATATGGGATATAATCAAATGATGGATAGGGGGCATGATACTCATATATATGCTTCCTGAATTCATTATGCATTATTGGTCATGCCCTTGGGGTAACCAATGAACTAGTCACTTTCTAGTCTTGCAGGAAGTGGAAGAGTCATCTATTGTTGTTATTTGATGCCCTCATGGTATACAACAGTACATGAGATGATCATCGGAGATAGTTGGATGAGACATGGGGCATTGTGGCCATGACAAAGGTATTTCATTTGGACCATGTGATCAGTATGCAAAGTGCATAGGAGGAGATATAGATTATGTTGGATCAGTTCACAGATATTTCAACAGGCATTGGGAGTGGTGGACTTCCAAATTATTTGGCTGTGGGATCTGGGCATTCATCGGAGTAATAGACTGCTTCATATGATGAGGTTGATCGACAGGGTCATGTCAGAGATTGGTTTGTGTCATTGTGGGGATGTTGTGAGAGGATTTGTTGATATTTTTATATATGGCAAGGTATATTTTCCCTCATGATACCCAGGATCGAGTATATCCATGGGTTGGAAGACTTTGACTTCACTTAGATTCCTTGGCAAGACATGATCCAGGATAGTGAATGTTGGGTTATTTATATATATAAATCCTTGAAATTTAATCTATCAATTTGGGGGTTCATAAAATTAGAGGTGCAATCACATGAAATGTAGGATCAGAGGCTAATTATCCTAATGCCGACAACTACAAGAAAAATCATTCAAAGAAAGAAAAACGATAAACTACTGGAAAGAAACACCAAGGAATGTTACACTATGATGTGAGACAATGAGTTCCATAGGGTTCAGTGGTATACTATTTCAAATATGTATTTTCATGCAACTCCTCATGTGTAGCTTACTAACATTCTCCATCCTTCAATGATTCTTCCTATAGTAAGTGAAGAAACTGTAGAAAAAATAAATCATATGGTCAACAATCTACCTTCTCATAAGACAAGATATTCATACTAAAATCCAATAAATTCTCAAAACATAAAGAAATAAATCAAATAAATATCATACGGTCTCACTTATCCACAAGACTGATATCAAGGATGACCAGAGGATAATGACTCAACATACCATGTCTAGATTCATTCATCTAAGCATGCATTTTTTTGCAATATGTTATCATTCCTAATGTTAAACAGTGAATACTTTAAATTATCCAAAACATTGATGAACAAGCCAAATTCAAGTGTCAGTGACCAAGTCTCTATTCAAATCTCCTCACAAGTCTTAGGATGCAGTCTTTAACTTCCAAGTAAAGTGTTTGTGCTATCAATGAATAAGGTTAGGTTTGAGTACAAGAGGAATTAGTCAATGTTCATAATAAAATGAAACCTATTTCTGAAATGCATAAAATAAAGTATTACTCTGAGTGGTATCTCAATCAGTCAATAAGAGGCTAGTCAAAACCTGTCATGTGGGATAATAATCTAATATGTAATTCACCAACTCAAAGAATAAAACTTGGAGATTATACACAAAGTAATGACAATACCTCACATTTGCATGTATATTTGATGTGTTAAATAAATCCATTATATATGGTAGTGTTGCAATTTGCATCAAAACAACCTGTCTGCATGTAGAAAAGACTCTGTCTAGATCTTGTTCTCTGGCTCAAAACGTTCATTTTCTTAAGACACATGGATGAGAATTATAATAAAGAAAATTACCAACTTTTCCATATCTGATCTCACAAAAAGGGGGTTTGAAACACAATATTTCACTTTAAGTGTTCATGTGTTTATAAGAGTGATTGATCTAGCTCTTGAAAAAGTTCAATAAGTATGGAAAACTGAAACTCTTTAAATTCAACAGGAAATGAAACACAATGAGTAAAGCATCAATCCAACTGTGAAATCAAACATTTATCCACTAAGAAGTAGAGAAAAATTATGATTTCTAGAAATGAAATAAGCTACAAGTAAAATACTAATCTATTTTTAACAAAGAAATCTAAATTAGAGAGAAATTGTAACACTTAATTATGTAGATCATTCTTAGTTTTAGAGCACTTCGAATGAAATGGAAATTCTAACTCTTATCACTACAGAACAAAGATTAATTTATATGATGCATATTAAACTAAAATGATAAACTAAACTAATAAAATAGAACTAGCTTTTCTTACCTGGTTGGTGGGCCCATGCCAACCGATAGAGAGATAGGAATTTTACAGTATCAAGACCAAAGGCACACCATTAATTGGAACCATAACTTGTATAAGAGAGAAGAGTGTCAAATTTACAACATGAATATTAGTCCATAATCTTCACTCAATATTTTATAGCCTAAATTCCACACACACTTTCTCCCCCATCTTGATTGCACATTTATACAAAGAATACAATGGGGAGGATAAGATGCAATCCCTCAAACTCAAAACTAACAAATCAAACGAAATTTGGGCATTGTTTTTTATTCTTTTCAAATTTGGGTGAATTTATGCATTTTGGGCAGATTGATGTTGAAGAACTGAGAATAAATATTAAACCTTAGCTTATCTCTAGAAACAACCCATAATCTACTCAATTTTATACATTCTAGATAAAACCCATATTCTAGAATTTTCAGATTCGACCTCATTTGCACAAAAATCAAGGCAAAAGTTGACTATTTGGAATATTTTCCAAATCCGAGCTATAGAATTAATATCGTGTTGGAGGTTGACACGTGTGACCTGGGTGCATTATGAAATACATGTCAACATGTATATGTTGCCACGAAGAAAACCCATGTTCCTGATTTCCTTCCAGAGATGCACCAATAAGCTAAGCTACAATGTTGGGTACGGGAACATGCTGGTATGCGAATGGTGAACAAGATGGTACAAGAAATAAACTTAGTTTTGTTTACCCTTTCATATTTACAAATATGGACTATGTAGGAAATTGAAGCTTGGTGAGGACCACTACAAATGTAATAGTACTTTGAATGTTGAAGATCACTTGAAGACGCTTGATCTACATGAATTCTTAACATGAACCATCATCAACAAAACCATGATATACGTGTCTTTAATCACTAAAAACATAGAAACATGACTTATTAACCACACAAGATGTATAATGGAGAATGATGATGGTTAATGAGGGTTTATGGCATATATGGACATGGATTATTAGCGAAATATTGACTTTATTGGGCAGAGAATTATGACAAAAACAGAGCCCAACAATGAGTTCAGTCCTTTCAAGGATTTCAGCTTGGGCATCCAGGAGAGGAGAGTGTAAACTAAGAATGGTGATCAGATGATTATGATCAGAGGGGTGCAACGTTAGCATGATGGTTCTTCATGGATATTATCTTGGGACCCTAGGATTACAATGTTTGGCATCTCGACAATCAATACAGATGATATGGACAACCTTTTCTTTTCAAAGTTACTCCTGGGATGCATAGGATTGGTTGCTTGGAGGAGCAGTCTTCTAAGGAGTCGATCGAGTTTCTACAGCATAGGATTGCTTGTATTATTAGGGGCAGTCATGTGGGTTCTTGTGTTATCACCTTACAGATCAACACTATGGGTAGAGGGTGCTTCACATATTACAAGCTAGTTTGGGACCCTGGTGACTTTACCACTTATAAGCAGATCCAAGAGAGGTTCGCGTAGACGAACTTTACAGACGTTTTGTTGGGACATATGGGGGAGTGTATGACTTGTCAACAGATCAGGTCAGGGCACACTCATCTAGTAGGGTTGATGTAGTCTTTTCCCATTTTAGGGCCAAGGTGAGAGGGAATGTTGTTAGATTTCATCACAGGTTTATACAGGGTGTAGAACCCAGATTGTATGTGTGTAAGGATTTACTGATTATTAGAGTTCACACACTTTCGGGTGATTTATTTAGAGTATGGGGTAGCATGGGTGACAAATATATAATGTTTAGAGTTCATGAGTATCCCAGAGTCATTGTTAGTGATCGAAACAATGGGTTTCTTAGCGCATGTTGGAAGGAGGTGTTCAAATTTGTAGGCATGGGTTTGACTTCCAATACTAATTTCTACCCTCAGATGGATGGTCAGGTAGAGATGGTCAACCAATAGGTTGAGAGGTATCTGTATGCTTATGTGAGGTCATGGATAGAGTGGTTACATTTAGGTGATCATTGTTGTGACACCACTCATGATAGTTTTCATGCCACCCAGATTCAACAGAGCATGTATGTAGACAGGCATAGGGTAGAGCACAGATTTGAGATTGGGGACCTGGTTTTCTTGAGGGTGCAGCCACATCAACCATTTCCAAAGAGGAGAGGTGGAACTGAGAGAGTGAGGCCACACCTCTCGGGTCCCTACAAGATGATCTGGAGAGTTGGAGAGGTATCTTATGAGCTAGAGTTTCCATAGGGTATCCAGATTCGTAGTAGTCTCTACGTGTCATGCCTCAAGAAGGCATTGGGGCCACAGGTTACCACTTCCATAGAGTTACCACCACTATATGAGAAGGGACAAATGAAAATGACTTCTGAGAAGGTTTTGGATGTTTGGAAGAGTATATTAAGGAGAAGTATGATCATGGACTACTGTATAAGGTGGAGAGATTGGATGATAGGAGATGCCACGTGGGAGACTGATAAACAGATTTTGCAGTGTCCTGATTTGCAGTTGCTGGAGGGAAACCAATCTCATGAAGGAATGATTGTGATGTCCTTTTCCAAGTGATCACTCCATGTGGATGATTTAATAGCCTTACAAACTCTCGTAGGCTATAGACAACAAATAAAAAGGGGTCAAAGTGGTTATTTGATGTAACTTAGGCCTAAAATGTTATATTTATAAAGTGACATTAGGAAAATGGGGAAAAGGGTTATAAAATGACATTATGACTAATAGTCAATTAAACATTAGAAAGGTCACTTTAATATTTTAAGTTAAAAGGTTCAAGGAAGGGTGAATGAAGAGTTATGAGAGGAGGATGGTGCACCCCTTGACCATTATGCATTTTTATTTTCTAAAAGCTGAATTTGAGGAGCTCTTGAGGCTTTTGGCTCTTGGGACAAAAAAAACCTAGAGAATTAGATTTGTTTTGGTGGTGAGACCATCCACCCTAGTTGGTCATGGAGAGAATATAACTCATATCATTTCATCATGCTTCATTGTGGTTGAGATATTCACCATTTGGTAGTTGGGTTTTTTTGTAGAGGTCATTTTTATTAGAGAGAACGAGTTGAGTTTGCAGCTACAATTCTTGTGTTATTGGGGATGAGTTCTACTTGTATGTGGCCAAGTTTCTTAAGATCGGTCATATCCCTTTATTTTTGGATGAGTTTCTTAGTTTGGGGTTGAGTTATTGGTTGAGGGGATGATTTCTATCTATTGGGAAAGTTGCTAGATAGTGAGGTCGATCTCTTTCCTTTGGTGCTTTATCTTGTGATGAATATCTTCAATAGAGGGCATATTTATCATTGTTGGGCGAGTTATATTAGTTTTATGTGAATTCTTCCTTTGTGAAGGCCGATTTATTCTTGTTGGGGCTGCCTCTTCCTTTTTGGGATGAGTTATATCCAAGTTGGGTCAAACCTTGCAGTGAAGGGACTGTTTTCTCATTGTGGAAGCTTAATATTACAAGGCAGTCGAATTCTGGGTGGAAAAGACCAATCTTGCAGCGGTATGGTGGGGGATTCATTTGTTGTTACAACCAAATACCATCTTTATCTTCCAGCCAAGTTGCACCATTCAAGTTCCCATATTTTCAAAGAAAAAATGTGAGTTATTTATGGTTGTATCAATTCTATTTTAGAAGCTAACTAAATAATCAGACTTGGTTTTCTTCATTTTTTGTAGGTTAAATTCTTGTGGTTATAGTTATTATTTCCTTTATTATGTGCTAAACATATTTAAAAGGCATGTAAATAGTTTGTTTAAAATAATACATCAACAAACACATAGAATCACTACAAAAACAAATTGTTTGACGAAATTCCTACACTACAAAACTAAGTAAAAAAAAAATAGTGGGGACAGTATAGTGGTATTAGAGCTGGAGATGTTGTTGGCCTAAGGGGGGGGAAACTGAGGAGATATTTCAGATTGCATCATTAAGTGACCAACACTTAAATTTCAGCAGTGGTTAAGGGAATCAAGAACGATGACCAATGAGGAACTTGGGGAAAAGATTTTGCCACTGATGCTGGAATATCAGAAGAATGTGGTAAGATTGTTAGGGAACCCTATGTGGAAGGAGCCACACTTATCCATTGGGAAGAAGGGAAAAAGTTCCAAATCTGCAAATGTGGAGGAAGCCAAAAACTCACCTCATGATGGGGGTTTCATGGAATCATAGGTGGACATGCATGCATCTATTAATGTGGAGGGTTTACTAGAACCTAAGTATCATGAGGATTCAACACCTTGTCATATATATGATACTTGTGACGATGCATGCATGATTGTACCTAAATATGACGAAGGTTGGGTATTTGAAAAATTATCGTGGGATATGGATCCATCTTCTCAGGAGCCATGAGAGGAGGATGACAAAGGAGAGGTTGATTTTGGAAGTGAAAACAAATCAAATATTTTGTATATCATTGATAGTGCACATGAGTCCCATCATTTGAAAGGTCAATGTACGATAAGTGAAGATTGCATGGTGTCATCTAGTGAGTCATTTGTTGTTGGGGATAGTATTCTTATAGATGAAAGAAAATCAGAAAATATATTGTGTGACAACCCATACCACTTGGATGAAATTGAACAAAGTCCCTTAGCATTGTGTGATTTGGAGGATCAATTATTAGTCACAGAGGAGAAAATT
>JASDQU010014245.1:46954-58030 GCA_032191745.1 Picea mariana | reverse complement strand
CATCAATCTTGTGATCCAAAACCCATGACTAGGGTTGACATCAATGACAACAACCAATCTTCCAACAGCATTCAACAGGAAATGAAACACAATGAGTAAAGCATCAATCCAACTGTGAAATCAAACATTTATCCACTAAGAAGTAGAGAAAAATTATGATTTCTAGAAATGAAATAAGCTATAGGTAAAATACTGATCTATTTTTAACAAAGAAATCTAAATTAGAGAGAAATTGTAACACTTAATTATGTAGATCATTCTTAGTTTTAGAGCACTTCGAATGAAATGGAAATTCTAACTCTTATCACTATAGAACAAAGATTAATTTATATGATGCATATTAAACTAAAATGATAAACTAAACTAATAAAATAGAACTAGCTTTTCTTACCTGGTTGGTGGGCCCATGCCAACCGATAGAGAGCTAGGAATTTTACAGTATCAAGACCAAAGGCACACCATTAATCTGAACCATAACTTGTATTAGAGAGAAGAGTGTCAAATTTATAGCATGAATATTAGTCCATAATCTTCACTCAATATTTTATAGCCTCAATTCCACGCACACTTTCTCCCCCATCTTGATTGCACATTTATACAAAGAATACAATGGGGAGGATAAGATGCAATCCCTCAAACTCAAAACTAACAGATCAAATGAAATTTGGGCATTGTTTTTTATTCTTTTCAAATCTGGGCGAATTTATGCATTTTGGGCAGATTGATGTTGAAAAACTGAGTATAAATATTAAACCTTAGCTTATCTCTAGAAACGACCCATAATATACTCAATTTTATACATTCTAGACAAAACCCATATTCTAGAATTTTCAGATTCGACCTCATCTGCACAAAAATCGAGGCAAAAGTTGACTATTTGGAATTTTTTCCAAATCCGAGCTATAGAATTAATATCGTGTTGGAGGTCCACATGTGCGACCTAGGTGCATTATGAAATACATGTCAACATGTCGATGTTGCCACGAAGAAAACCCATGTTCCTGATTTCCTTCCAGAGATGCACCAATAAGCTAAGCTACAATGTTGGGTACGAGAACATGTTGGTATGAGAATGGTGAACAAGCTGGTACAAGAAATAAACTCAGTTTTGTTTACCCTTTCATACTTACAAATATGGACTATGTAGGAAATTGAAGCTTGGTGAGGACCACTACAAATGTGATAGTACTTTGAATGTTGAAGATCACTTGAAGACGCTTGATCTACATGAATTCTTAACATGAACCATCATCAACAAAACCATGATATACTCGTCTTTAATCACTAAAAACATAGAAACATGACTTATTAACCACATAGGATGTATAATGGAGAATGATGATGGTTAATGAGGGTTTATGGCATATATGGACATGGATTATTAGCGAAATGTTGACTTTATTGGGCAGAGAATTATGACAAAAACGGAGCCCAACAATGAGTTCAGTCCTTTCAAGGATTTCAGCTTGGGCATCTAGGAGAGGAGAGTGTAATCTAAGAATGGTGATCAGATGATTATGATCAGAGGGGTGCAACGTTAGCATGATGGTTCCTCATGGATATTATCTTGGGACCCTAGGATTACAATGTTTGGCATCTCAACAATCAATACAGATGATATGGACAACCTTTTCTTTTCAAATTTACTTCTGGGATTCATAGGATTGGTTGCTTGGAGGAGTAGTCTTCTAAGGAGTCAATCGAGTTTCTACAGCTTAGGATTGCTTGTATTATTAGGGGTAGTCAGGTGGGTTCTTGTGTTAGCACCTTACAGATCAACGCTATGGGTAGAGGGTGCTTCACATATTACAAGCTAGTTTGGGACCCTGGTGACTTTACCACTTATAAGCAGATCCAAGAGAGGTTCGCGTAGAGGAACTTTGCAGACATTTTGTTGGGACATATGGGGGAGTGTATGACTTGTCAATAGATCAGGTCAGGGCACACTCATCTAGTAGGGTTGATGTAGTCTTTTCCCATTTCAAGGCCAAGGTGAGAGGGAATGTTGCTAGATTTCATCATAGGTTTATATAGGGTGTAGAGCCCAGATTGTATGTGTGTAAGGATTTACCGATTATTAGAGTTCACACACTTCATGGTGATTTCTTCAGAGTATGGGGTAGCATGGGTGACAAATATATATCTTGTGGAGATGTTTAGAGTTCATGAGTATCCCAGAGTCATTGTTAGTGATCGGGAACAATGGGTTTCTTAGCGCATGTTGGAAGGAGGTGTTCAAATTTGTAGGCATGGGTTTGACTTCCAATACTAGTTTCTACCCTCAGATGGATGGTCAAGTAGAGATGGTCAACCAATAGGTTGAGAGGTATCTGTATGCTTATGTGAGGTCATGGATAGAGTGGTTACATTTAGGTGATCATTTTTGTGACACCACTCATGATAGTTTTCATGCCACCCAGATTCAACAGAGCATGTATGTAGACAGGCATAGGGTAGAGCATAGATTTGAGATTGGGGACCTGGTTTTCTTGAGGGTGCAGCCACATCAACCATTTCCATAGAGGAGAGGTGGAAGTGAGAGAGTGAGGCCACACCTCTCGGGTCCCTACAAGATGATCTAGAGAGTTGGAGAGGTATATTATGAGCTAGAGTTTCCATAGGGTATCCGGATTCATAGTAGTCTCTACGTGTCATGCCTCAAGAAGGCATTGGGGCCACAGGTTACCACTTCCATAGAGTTACCACCACTATATGAGAAGGGACAAATGAAACTGACTTCCGAGAAGGTTTTGGATGTTTGGAAGAGTATATTAAGGAGAAGTATGATCATGGACTACCATATAAGGTGGAGAGATTGGCTGATAGGAGATGCCACGTGGGAGACTGATAAACAGATTTTGCAGCGTCCTGATTTGTAGTTGCTGGAGGGAAATCAATCTCAAGAAGGAAGGATTGTGATGTCCTTTTCCAAGTGATCACTCCATGTGGATGATGCAATATTCTTACAAACTCCCGTAGGCTATAGACAACAAATAAAAGGGGGTCAAAGTGGTTATTTGATGTAACTTAGGCCTAAAATGTTATATTTATAAAGTGACATTAGGAAAACGGGGAAAAGGGTTATAAAATGACATTATGACTAATAGTCAATTAAACATTAGAAAGGTCACTTTAATATTTTAAGTTAAAAGGTTCAAGGAAGGGTGAATGAAGAGTTATGAGAGGAGGATGGTGCACCCCTTGACCATTATGCATTTTTATTTTCTAAAAACTGAATTTGAGGAGCGCTTGAGGCTTTTGGCTCTTGGGACAAAAAAAACCTAGAGAATTAGATTTGTTTTGGTGGTGAGACCATCCACCCTAGTTGGTCATGGAGAGAATATAACTCATATTATTTCATCATGCTTCATTGTGGTTGAGATATTCACCATTTGGTAGTTGGGTTTTTTTGTAGAGGTCATTTTTCTTAGAGAGAATGAGTTGAGTTTGCAGCTACAATTCTTGTGTTATTGGGGATGAGTTCTACTTGTATGTGGCCAAGTTTCTTAAGATCGGTCATATCTCTTGATTTTTGGATGAGTTTCTTAGTTTGGGGTTGAGTTATTGGTTGAGGGGACGATTTCTATCTATTATGAAAGTTGCTAGATAGTGAGGTCGATCTCTTTCCTTTGGCGCTTTATCTTGTGACGAATATCTTCAATAGAGGGCATATTTATCATTGTTGGACGAGTTATATTAGTTTTAGGTAAATTATTCCTTTTTGAAGGCCGATTTATTCTTGTTGGGGCTGCCTCTTCCTTGTTGGGGTGAGTTATATCCAAGTTGGGTCAAACCTTGCGGTGAAGGGACTGTTTTCTCATTGTGGAAGCTTAATATTACAAGGCAGTTGAATTCTGGGTGGAAAAGACCAATCTTGCAGTGGTATAGTGGGGGATTCATTTGTTGTTATAACCAAATACCATCTTTATCTTCCATCCAAGTTGCACCATTCAAGTTCCCATATTTTCAAAGAAAATATGTGGGTTATTTATGGTTGTATCAATTCTATTTTAGAAGCTAACTAAATAATCAGACTTGGTTTTCTTCATTTTTTGTAGGTTAAATTCTTGTGGTTATAGTTATTATTTCCTTTATTATGTGCTAAACATATTTAAAAGGCCTATAAATAGTTTGTTTAAAATAATATATCAACAAACACATAGAATCACTACAAAAACAAATTGTTTGACGAAATTCCTACACTACAAAACTAAGTAAAAAAAAATAGTGGGGACATTACAGTGGTATTAGAGCTGGAGATGTTGTTGGCCTAAGGGGGGAAACTGAGGAGATATTTCAGATTGCATCATTAAGTGACCAACACTTAAATTTCAGCAGTGGTTAAGGGAATCAAGAATGATGACCAATGAGGAACTTGGGGAAAAACTTTTACCATTGATGTTGGAATATCAAAAGAATGTGGTAAGATTGTTAGGGAAACCTATGTGGAAGGAGCCACACTTATCCACTGGGAAGAAGGGAAAAATTTCCAAATCTACAAATGTGGAGGAAGCCAAAAACTCACCTCATGATGGGGGTTTCATGAAATCATAGGTGGACATGCATGCATCTATTCATGTGGAGGGTTTACTAGTACCTAAGTATCATGAGGATTCAACACCTTGTCATATACATGATACTTGTGACGATGCATGCATGATTGTACCTAAATATGACGAAGGTTGGGTATTTGAAAAATTATCATGGGATATGGATCCATCTTCTCAGGAGCCATGAGAGGAGGATGACAAAGGAGAGGTTGATTTTGGAAGTGAAAACAAATCAAATATTTTGTATATCATTGATAGTGCACATGAGTCCCATCATTTGAAAGGTCAATGTACGATAAGTGAAGATTGCATGGTGTCATCTAGTGAGTCATTTGTTGTTGGGGATAGTATTCTTATAGATGAAAGAAAATCAGAAAATATATTGTGTGACAACCCATACCACTTGGATGAAATTGAACAAAGTCCCTTAGCATTGTGTGATTTGGAGGATCAATTATTAGTCACAGAGGAGAAAATTTTGCAAGTGTTGATAACGACACATGGTGCTCATAGATTCATTAAATATCTTATTTGAAAAACCCAGATGGAGGAGACACAAAAAGGAGTTGCAAGTGAATTCATGAGTGCGTAATTGCACATAATCAAATAAAAATCAAATAATTGAAATCAGATTACTTGCAGCTATTCATGGATAGGGATCTTACTCTCAAGTTCGTTGAATATAAGGGAAAGGAGGTTGATGAGATTTGTTGCGAGTTGCGTTTGGAATACTCTTCATCACTTATAGTAGAAACTCAATCATATTTGGAAGTTGTGACACATAGAATACATAGGATTGGTTGCTTGGAGGAGCATCCTTCTGAGGAGTCGATCGAGATTCTATAGCTTAGGATTTCTTGTATTATTCAGAGCATTCAGGTGGGTTCTTTTGTTATCACCTTACAGATCAATGCTATGGGTAGAGGGTTCTTCACATATTCCAGGCTAGTTTGGGACCCTGGTGACTTTACCACTTACAAGAAGATCTAAGAGAGGTTCATATGGAGGGACTTTGCGGATGTTTTGTTGGGACATATGAAGGAGTGTACGACTTGTCAACAGAGCAGGTCAGGGGACACTCATCCAGTAGGGTTGATGCAGTCTTTTCCCATTTCAAGGACAAGATGAGAGGGAATGTTGTTAGCTTGCATCATAGGTTTATCGAGGGTGTAGAACCCAGATTGTATGTGTGCAGGTATTGAGCCATTATTAGATTTCACACACTTCCGGGTGATTTGTTCAAAGTATGGGGTTGCATGGGTGACAGAGACATCTCTTGGGGAGATGCTTAGAGTTCATGAGTATCCCAGAGTCATTGTTCATCATTAGGACAATGGGTTTCTTAGCGCATGTTAGAAGGATATGTTCAAATTTGTAGGCAGGGGTTTGACTTCCAATACTAGTTTCTACACTCAAATGGATGGTCAGGTAGAGATGGTGAACCAACGGGTTGAGAGGTATCTGCATGCCTATGTGAGGTTATGGATAGAGTGGTTAAATTTAGGTGATCATTGTTCTGAAACCACTCAAGATAGTTTTCATGCCACCTAGATGCAACAGAGGATGTATGCAGACAGGCACATGGTAGAGCACAATTTTGATATTGGGGACTTGGTTTTCTTCGGGGTGCAACCATAAAGATCGTTTCCACTAAGGAGAGGTGGCACTGAGAGGATGAGGCCACACCTCTAGGGTACCTACAATATGATATGGAGAGTTGGAGAGGTAGCTTATGAGCTAGAGTTTCCAGAGGGTATCCGTATTTGTAGTAGTCTCTATGTATCATGCCTCGAGAAGGTGTCAAGGCCATGGGTTGCCACTTCCATAGAGTTACCACCACTATTTGAGAAAGGATAAATGATACTAAATTCTGAGGAGGTTTTGGATGTCTAGAAGAGTATATTGAGGAGAAATATGATCAGAGAATACCGTATAAGGTGGAGAGATTGGCTGATAAGAGATGTCATGTGGGAGAGTTATAAACAAATTTTGAAGCATCCTGGTTTGTGGTTGCTTGAGGGAAATCAATCTCAGGAAGGAAGGATTGTGATGTCCTTTTCCAAGCATCAATTCTATTTTAGAATATAACTAAATAATCCGATTTGGATTTCTTCATTTGTTGTAGGTTAAATTCATGTGGTTATAGTTATTATTTTCCTCTATTGTGTGCCAAACATATTTAAAAGGGTTGTAAACTATTTGTTTAAAATAATGCATCAACAAACACATAAAATCACTACAAAAACAAACTATTTGACGAAATTCCTACACTACAAAACTAAGTAAAAAACAAAATAGTGGGGACATTACAGGGGTATCAGAGCTGGAGATGTTGTTGGCCTAAGGGGAAAAAAATGAGCAGATATTTCAGATTTCATCATTAAGTGACCAACACTTAAATTTCAGCAGTGGTTAAGGGAATCAAAAATGATGACCAATGAGGAACTTGGGGAAAAAAAAAATCCACTGATGCTGGAATATCATAAAAATATGGTAAGATTGATAGGGAACCCTATGTGGAAGGAGCCACACTTATCCGCTGGGAAGAAGGGAAAAATTTCCAAATCTACAAAGGTAGAGGAAGCCAAAAAATCACCCCATGATGGGGGTTTTGCGTAATCATAGGTGGACTTCCATGCATCTATTCATGTCGAGGGTGTACTAGCACCTAAGTATCATGAGGATTCAACACCTTATCCTATATATAATACTTATGATGATGCATGCATGATTGTACCTAAATATGACGAAGGCTGGGGATTTGAAAAATTATCGTGGGATATGGATCCATATTCTTAGGAGCCATGAGTGGAGGATGACGAAGGAGAGGTTGATTTTGGAGGTGAAAACAAATTAGATATTTTGTACACCATTGATAGTGCACATGAGTCCCATCATTTGAAAGGTCAATGTACGGTAAGTGAAGATTGCATGGTGTCATATAGTGAGTCATTTGTTGTTGGGGATAGTATTAGTATAGATGAAAGAAAATCAAAAAATATATTGTGTGCCCATACCACTTAAATGAAATTAAACAAAGTCTCGTAGCATTGTATGATTTGGAGGATCAATTATTAGTCATAGAGGAGAAAATTGTACAAGTGTTGATAACACCACATGGTGCTCATATATTCATTAAATATATTATTTGAAAAACCCAGATGGAGGAGAGACAAAAAGGAGTTGCAAGTGGAGTCATGAGGGTGTAATTGCACATAATAAAAGAAGCACTAGAATAATTGAAATCAGATTACTTGCAGCTATTCATGGATAGGGATATTACTCTCTAGTTCGTTGAATATAGGGAAAAAGAGGTTGAGGAGATTTGTTACGAGTTGTGTTTGTCACACTCTTTATCACTTACAGTAGAAACTCAATCATATTTGGAAGTCATGACACATAGCATACATAGGATTGGTTGCTTGGAGGAGCAGTGTTCTGAGGAGTCGATTGAGCTTCTACAACTTAGGATTTCTTGTATTATTAGGGGCATTCAGGTGGGTTATTTTGATAGCACCTTACATATCAATTCTATGGGTAGAGGGTGCTTCACATATTACAGTCTAGTTTGGGA
This sequence comes from Picea mariana, assembly GCA_032191745.1. Taxonomy (NCBI): domain Eukaryota; kingdom Viridiplantae; phylum Streptophyta; class Pinopsida; order Pinales; family Pinaceae; genus Picea; species Picea mariana. The sequence goes on along the minus strand of JASDQU010014245.1, from coordinate 49,906 downwards.
CCCTGCTGACTTTACCACTTACAAGAAGATCCAAGAGAGGTTCTCATGCAGGGACTTTCCAGATATTTTGTTGGGACATATGAGGGAGTGTAAGACCTGTCAACAGAGCAGGTTAGGGCACACGCATCCAATAGGTTTGATGCAGTCTTTTCCCATTTCAAGGCCAAGGTTAGAGGGATTTTTGTTAGATTGCATCATAGTTTTATCGAGGGTGTAGAGCCCATATTGTATGTGTGGATGGATTGACCCATTATTAGAGTTCACACACTTCTGGGTGATTTATTCAAAGTATGGGGTTGCATGGGCGATAGAGATATCTCTTGGGGAGATGTTTAGAGTTAATGAGTATCCCAAAGTCATTGTTAGTGATTGGGACAATGGGTTTCTTAGTGCATGTTAGAAGGATATCTTCAAATTTGCAGGCACGGGTTTGAATTCCAATACTAGTTTCTATCCTCAGATGGATGTTCAAGTAGAGACAGGTTGAGAGGTATTTGCATGATTATGTGAGGTTATGGATAGATTGGTTACATTTAGGTGATCATTGTTCTGAAACCACTCAATATATTTTTCATTCCACCCAGATGCAATAGAGGATGTATGCAAACAGGAACAGGGTAGAGCACAGTTTCAAGATTGGGACTTGGTTTTCTTGAGGGTGCAACGACAAAGACTGTTCCAGTGAGGAGAGGTGGCACTGAGAAGGTGAGGCCACACCTCTCGGGTCCCTAGAAGATGATCTAGAGAGTTGGATAGGTATATTATGAGTTGGAGTTTCCAGAGGGTATCTGGATTCATAGTAGTCTCTATGTATCATGCCTCAAGAAGGTGTTGGGGCCATGGGTTACCACTTCCATAGAGTTACCACCACTATATGAGAAGGGATAAATGATACTAACTTATGAGGAGTTTTTGGATGTCTAGAAGAGTATATTAAGGAGCAATATGATTAGGGACTACCATATAAGGTGGAGAGATTGGTCGATGGGAGACGCCACGTGGGAGAGTTATAAACAGATTTTGAAGCATCCTAGTTTTTGGTTGCTTGAGGGAAAGAAATCTCAGGAAGGAAGGATTGTGATGTTCTTTTCCAAGTGATCACTCCATGTGGATGATGTAGTAGCCTTACAAACTCCCATAGTCTATAGAAAACAAATAAAAAGGGGTCAAAGTGGTTATTTGATGTAACTTAAGCCTAAAATGTTATATTTCTAAAGTGACATTAGGAAAAAGGGGTAAAAGGGTTATAAAGTGACATTGTGAATAATAGTCGATTAAACATTAGAAAGGTCACTTTAATATTTTAAGTTAAAAGGGTGAATGAAGAGTTATGAGAGGAGAAGGGTGCACCCCGTGACCATTATGCATTGTTATTTTCTAAGAACTAAATTTGAGAAGATCTTGAGGCTTTTGGTTGTTGGGATGAAAAAACCCTAGAGAAGAATATTTTTTTCGGTGGTGATACCATCCACCCTAGCTGGTCGTAGAGAGGAGATAACTCAGATTGTTTCATCATGCTTCATTTTGGTTGAGATATTCACCATTTGGTAGCTGGGTTTTTTTGTAGAGGTCATTTTTCTTGGAGAGGATGAGTGGAGTTTGCAGTTACAGTTCTTGTGTTATTGGGGATGACTTCTACTTTTATGTGGCCAAGTTTCGTAAGCTCGGTTGTATCCCTTGATTCGTGGTTGAGTTTCTTAGTGTGGGGTTGAGTGATTGGTTGAGGGGATGATTTATATATGATGAGAGAGTTGTTGGATAGTGAGGTAGAGCTCTTTCCTTTGGTGCTTCGTCTTGGGGTGAATATCTTCAATAGAGGGCGTATTTTTCATTTTTGGGTGAGTTATATTAGTGTTGGGTTAATTATTCCTTTATGTGGGCCGATTTATTCTTGTTGGGGTTGTCTCTTCCTTATTGAGGTGAGTTGTATCCAATGTGGGTCAAACCTTATGGTGAAGGGACTGTTTTCTCATTGTGGAAGCTGAATATTACAGGGAGGTCGAATTTTGGGTGGAAAATACCAATCTTGCAGAGGTATAGTGGGTGATTCATTTGTTGTTACAACCAAATACCATCTTTATCTTCCATCCAAGTTGCACCATTCAAGTGCCCATATTTTCAAGGAAAATTTGTGGGTTATTTATGGTTGTATCAATTATATTTTAGAAGCTAACTAAATAATCAGATTTGGATTTCTTCATTTTTTGTAGGTTAAATTCATGCAGTAGTTATTATTTTCTCTATTGTGTGCAAAACATATTTAAAAGGCGTGTAAGGTGTTTGTTTAAAATAATACATCAACAAACACATAGAATCACTACAAAAACAAATTGTTTGATGAAATTCCTACACTACAAAACTAAGTAAAAAGAAAATGAGTGGGGACATTACAGTGGTCTCGGAGATGGAGATGTTGCTAGCCTAAGGGGAAAACAATGAGGAAATATTTCATATTGCATCATTAAGTGACCAACACTTAAATTTCAGCAGTGGTTAAGGGAATCAAGAATGATGACCAATGAGGAACTTGGGGCAAAAATTTTTCCACTGATGTTGGAATATGAGAAGAATATGGTAAGATTGTTAGGGCACCCTATGTGGAAGGAGCCACACTTATCCACTGGGAAGAAGGGAAAAATTTCCAAATCTACAAAGGTGGAGGAAGCCAAAAAAATCACCTCATGATGGGGGTTTCGCAGAATCATAGGTGGGATTGCATGCATCTAGTCATGTGGAGAGTGTACTAGCACCTAAGTATCATGAGGATTCAACACCTTATCCTATATATGATATTTATGACGATGCGGGCATGATTGTACCTAAATATGATGAAGGTTGAGTATTTGAAAGATTATCATGGGATATGGATCCATCTTGTAAGGAGCCATGAGTGGAGGATGACAAAGGAGAGGTTGATTTTGGAGGTGAAAACAAATCAAATATTTTGTATAC
>JASDQU010014245.1:35738-46862 GCA_032191745.1 Picea mariana | reverse complement strand
CCTCTATTTTGCGACAATATGGACAATTTTGTCCATAACGCCGCAAATAAAACGTCAGAATTTTTACAATATGTACTAGTGAGGAGATGCCATGTGGGAGAGTTATAAACAGATTTTGAAGCATCCTAGTTTTTGGTTTCTTGAGGGAAAGAAATCTCAGGAAGGAAGGATTGTGATGTCCTTTTCCAAGTGATCACTCCATGTGGATGATGTAGTAGCCTTACAAACTCCTGTAGTCTATAGAAAACAAATAAAAAGGGGTCAAAGTGGTTATTTGATGTAACTTAAGCCTAAAATGTTATATTTCTAAAGCGACATTAGGAAAAAGGGGTAAAAGGGTTATAAAGTGACATTGTGAATAATAGTCAATTAAACATTAGAAAGGTCACTTTAATATTTTAAGTTAAAAAGGTCAATGAAGGGTGAATGAAGAGTTATGAGAGGAGGAGGGCACACCCCTTGACCATTATGCATTGTTATTTTCTAAGAACTAAATTTGAGAAGATCTTGAGGCTTTTGGCTGTTGGGATGAAAAAACCCTAAAGAAGAATATTTGTTTCGGTGGTGATACCATCCACCCTAGCTGGTCGTAGAGAGGAGATAACTCAGATTGTTTCATCATGCTTCATTTTGGTTGAGATATTCACCATTTGGTAGCTGGGTTTTTTTGTAGAGGTCATTTTTCTTGGAGAGGATGAGTGGAGTTTGCAGTTATAATTCTTGTGTTATTGGGGATGACTTCTACTTGTATGTGGCCAAGTTTCTTAAGCTCGGTTGTATCCCTTGATTCATGGCTGAGTTTCTTGGGGTTGAGTGATTGGCTAAGGGGATGATTTATATCTGATGGGAGAGTTGTTGGATAGTGAGGTCGAGCTCTTTCCTTTGGTGCTTCGTCTTGGGGTGAATATCTTCAATAGAGGGCGTATTTTTCATTTTTGGGTGAGTTACATTAGTGTTGGTTTAATTATTCCTTTATGTGGGCCGATTTATTCTTGTTGGGGTTGTCTCTTCCTTATTGAGGTGATTTTTATCCAATCTGGGTCGAACCTTATGGTGAAGGGACTGTTTTCTCATTGTAGAAGCTAAATATTACAGGAAGGTCAAGTTTTGTGTGGAAAATACCAATCTTGCAGAGGTATAGTGAATGATTCATTTGTTGTTACAACCAAATACCATCTTTATCTTCCATCCAAGTTGAACCATTCAAGTGCCCATATTTTCAAGGAAAATTTGTGGGTTATTTATGGTTGTATCAATTCTATTTTAGAAGCTAACTAAATTATCAGATTTGGATTTCTTCATTTTTTGTAGGTTAAAGTCCTGTGGTTATAGTTATTATTTTCTCTATTGTGTGCCAAACATATTTAAAAGGTTTATAAACTGTTTGTTTAAAATAATACATCAACAAAAACATAGAATCACTACAAAAACAAATTGTTTGATGAAATTCCTACACTACAAAACTAAGTAAAAAGAAAATGAGTGGGGACATTACAATGGTATCAGAGATGGAGATGTTGCTAGCCTAAGGGGAAAACAATGAGGAAATATTTCAGATTGCATCATTAAGTGACCAACACTTAAATTTCAGTAGTGGTTAAGGGAATCAAGAATGATGACCAATGAGGAACTTGGGGCAAAAATTTTTCCACTGATGTTGGAATATGAGAAGAATATGGTAAGATTGTTAGGGCACCCTATGTGGAAGGAGCCACACTTATCCACTGGGAAGAAGGGAAAAAGTTCCAAATCTACAAAGGTGGAGGAAGCCAAAAACTCACCTCATGATGGGGGTTTCGTAGAATCATAGGTGGGATTGCATGCATCTAGTCATGTGGAGGGTGTACTAGCACCTAAGTATCATGAGGATTCAACACCTTATCCTATATATTATACTTATGACGATGTGGGCATGATTATACCTAAATATGACGAAGGTTGGGTATTTGAAAAATTATCATGGGATATGGATCCATCTTGTAAGGAGCCATGAGTGGAGGATGACAAAGGAGAGGTTGATTTTGGAGGTGAAAACAAATCAAATATTTTGTATACAATTGATAGTGCACATGAGTCCCATTATTTTAAAGGTCAATGTATGGTAAGTGACGATTGCATGGTGTCATATATTGAGTGAGTTTTTGTTGGGTATAGTATTCTTATAGATGAAAGAAAATCAGAAAATCTATTGTTTGATAGCCCATACCACTTGGATAAAATTGAACAAAGTCCCTTAGCATTGTGTGATTTGGAGGATTAAGGCTTAAGGATTTAAGGGTCAATGGCTTAGGGGTTAGGTGAAAATTTGACATGGTTAGACGAGACACATTCATTGATGGTATGTGAGGGTTTGAAGAGTCAAGGATGCTTGATGTCCCCACATAATATTTGACGTCCTCCACGTTTGTATGAACCTTCATTGTGTGGTTTGATCATTTTCATCATTCATCATTCCCATCTACAAAATATTGGTCGAAACTCTCTTGACGGTATGCGATGAAATTTTACATGGTTAGAATAGGCGAATGCATTGACGGTATGGGAGGGTTTAATTAAGACTCAATGAAATCATTGAGATTGAATATTGATGTAATTTTGATATGAAATAGGAAAGTAAAATTGAACTTTAATTTATTAAATTTTCACCTAATTCCAGGTGATTAAAATCTTTTATTTTATTTAATTATTTTATGTTTGGTTCTTAATAAAACATAATAAAAAATTTATGCCCAACATTAAAATTCAAACAATATAAAAATAATGAAGTTAACAAAGTTGCTTATTCAAATCATTGTGAGATACTTGCATATTTAATCAATATTTTATTAACTTTTGTGTCTTCATGAACATATGTTGATATAAAATGAATGGAAGAAGCATACACGTAATCCTATTTTTTCTGTCAACAATTCATACCATATCTTGAACACTTTAACGATATTGCAATAGGTGATTTGTATTGGCACAAATAATACTGAACCATTTCAAAGACTAGGCCATAAGAATCATCATTTTTTAAACATGGATTACAAATAATTCTGAAATCTAGAAGTCTTGGTCATTAACATCATTGTCTGCAACAATGTCATCTACTGTATCATTGTCAATGTTCATATGATCTTTCAAGTAGTTAATATTATCATCATCCTTATCTTGACCTGCATCATCTTCATCATCATTCAAAATTGACTGTAGATCATCCATATTGTTACCAGATGTATTTGGATCATCCTTTTGTATACCATCCATATTGTTGTCTTCCATAACATCATCTAACTCTGGATTGGTGTATTCTTGTGCTTGAACATAACCATATTCAACATCATCATGGATGTTAATTTCTTCGATGTTCTCTAATCCATCTCTCTCATTTTGTTCGCCATCATTTTTTTTATCAATATCCACCAGTGCATCATCAAATACATGCCTTAATATTGGATCATAATGTATGACAATCAACTATTTCGGGTCCAGAATATCTTCGTATAAAAATACCTGCAAATGAACGAGTACATACATATATTGGACATATGTTATAACAATTTTATTGATTCATAAACACATGTATATATTCACAATAAACAATGTATTAATACATTATTGATCATTATCGGTTCTTGTTTGAGTTAAAGAAATACCTCCTGACAATGAATTGGTAGAACATAAGGCTCTTTAACCTTGAAGAATCTATAGAAAACAATCCACTATGGATATCATGTATTCGTGTCCTCTCAAATGCTTCATACCATCTACACTTAAAAATACAACAATTAAAAGAGCGATAATCTAACTCAATAATTTCTTGTATTTTCCCAACATATTGTAGATTTCCTTGAATATTCTTATCTTTTGAGCTTGATTGACTGGATTGCTTGAATTCAATCATGATGCCACAATCTAAGGATCGTCTCTTTACATATACATGTTCTACATGATAATTTTAACCATATTCCCACATTGTTGGATATTTCCTCACCTGTGAAAGACCATTTATTTCGGTTAAACAAATAAAATGATGAATATTAAAACAGTTAATAGTATCAAAATTGTAAGGAAACAACATTTTGTAAAATTCCAATTGTACCTTTCTTTCACATCCTCTAGACATGTTGATTTCATCTTTTTTTATGTTTGAATCTATACCTGCATCTTCTATTTGATTTTGAATTTGTTCAGTAACCCATTCTAGTGTGCAATATTTACCCCATTCCCCTTGTAGATCAGTAGGAAATGGGGTATTCCTTGGGTTTGATCTCTTAAATTGTTTCCTTGCTTCTAACACTTCTTATCTTTTTTTATCATACAAATCAATCCATTTGTTCATAAATTCCATGTGGTACATAATGAACTTGTCGAGTATAGCACTTTTGTTTACACCTATTACATGTCAGCAAGTTTATTTCAAACTTCATAGGCCATTTTGTTAATTTTAAAAATAAATTACAGATTAAATTAATGATTGCAATAAAAACAACCACAATGAAGATGAGTTTTCTTACTAATTTCTACTTGAACACCATTAGATTGTGTTTTTTCTCCATCAATAATATTTGATGCTCGTTCTTCATCCCAGAAGCATGGCCTATCTTAGAAATCCTTACCAAGGAATTCACATAGGAAGAAAAATGCTTCATTCAATACACACCCTTCAGCCATGCAACCCTCTAGATGTGCCTTTTGTCAGGCATATCTTTTTAGAGTTTTCATATATCTCTCAAAGAAAAATATCCACCTCATTGATATGACACCCACCAATTCAATGTCATCTACTAGGTGTATAAGTAAATGGACTTGTAGGTCCATGAAAATTGTAGGGAGATCCTTCTCAAATACACATACAATTTCTACAATTTTATTCTTCCATTTTGGCACTTCACATTCGTGGATCTCCTTGGATATCACCCACCTAATATAAGAATAGTAAATTAGTATGAACCTTTAGGAAAAAGTTAAAATGAAATACAATATCTCGATGTCTCTCACACATGAACATCCCATACCACATACCTTGCAAATGCTGACAATTCACTTATGGCATTCCTCAAGTCCACGGTAAGACATGAATCCCCCCTAATTGCCAATGGCATGATATGATGTCAAAAATGTTTATGAAAGGTCATTAGTTATTTTTGTCACACAATAGAATATCATAATATATAAATGATGATATATAATACCTTCATAAAATTATGAAAATCATGTGTTTTAAATCCTATGATATGTCCATCAATTGTAAAATATTCAACCAATGATGACCCATAGCCATTAGGTGTCCTTATTGAACATATGACATTTTTTAGTTGGTCTGGTTCTTTCTTTCTCAAAATCCATGGTGCTTTTGCATATGATTCATTTTCGTTGTTTGGCCACAAATGTTTTCTATCTAATTTGGTATGCGAAAGAGAAATATCTCTCCTCAAAGACAAGGTGTCCTTCTCTTTTCCTGATATATGTTGAAATATTGAATTTGGGACATTTTTGAAGATGTGCATAAGATCTAATAAGTGAGATATTAATAGATCCTTCTAGTAAGGGATATCATAAAATATGGATTTCCTTTTCATCCCTTCTGGCATCTTAATTGCAACTTCTTCTGGTTCTTCAATAGAATCACCCCCATCAAAAAAATCCTTCCAACCTTTAAATTCAACATCTTCATACTTCTTAAGCCAATAAGCTAGAACCATAATCATGGGAGGGCCTCTATTTTCAATTTTTCCATCAAATTGATTCTTATGGTTGTTTCTAAACCTATGATCTGGTGATAGAAAAACCCTGTTGTTTGCATAAATAAATTTATGTAGATATTTAGAATACCACCCTTGAAAAAGTTCTGCACATATTGGGCATCCAAATATCCCCTTTGTTTGAATCCCTGAAATTCAATAAGTAAGGTTAATAACATCAAATTAATAGTATAAAACTAAGTATGAGAGTTGGGATGAAAATAAATTATTAGTGTAAATACGTAAAAAGAATTGTCTTACCGGAACAAACACCAAGTCCTAGGAAATCATGAATAGTCCAACATAGCACACCATACAACATGAAGGACATATTTTATGGAGGATGTGATATGTCATACATTCTTATGTCTTTCCATAGCAGTTTCATCTCATCAATAAAAGGGGCAACATAAACATCCATGTTTTTAACTTGATGTTTTCCTGGAACAATGAGAGTCGGCATAAGGTGCTCTTTCTAACACTCATCAATGGGGGAATATTGTATATTATCAATACGATTGGTCAAACACTATAATTTGAGATTATGAAAGAGAATGGCCACACTCAATCAATTGCAAGACCAAACCTGATACTATGAGGCTCATCTTTGAATTTTCTTGGCCATTTTTCCTCTATGTGTTGCAATGCTTTGGAGTCAGCCAAAATTTGCATGAATCCATATTTACTCCTATTCTTTGCATGTCAGTCCATCAATTGTGCAAGTGAATTGCAATGAAACATTCGTTGAAGTATAGGTATAACTGGCATGTGACATAAAACCTTCTTTGGAACTGTAGGACCTTGTACATATGTACGATATCTCTTCCCTTTGCATACAGGGCATTCTACCTTGTCTTGATATTAATCTCTGTATAAAATGAAATCATTTATTCGTGAATGAATTTTCTTATATTCAATCCCCAACTCAACCAACAACTGACGTGCCTCTCTGCAAGTTGATGGCAACACATTCTCTTCAAGAAATATTTTGTTTTTTAGTGCCCTATAAGATTGTCAAAGATTAGATCAATTGAATGTTTGACTTATGATTAACATGTCTAATATGTCAATATATATTAGGAATATTCATAAACGAATTGCGTACACCAATTGACAATGCATTGTATGAAATAGATTTCATCTCACTTCAGTAGGGTGGTGAATCCTTTGTCTGACAAACCAAATAGTGACTTGATTTCTAATAATATTAATGTGCATGCTAGTTTTGAGGTTCTACTTGCTCTAGATTTGAACACGAGTGTCTTTGATGCTTGCTTGATTAAGTCTTTTAGGTTGTTATCATCAACATTACGTTGGCGATAATTACCCCTGTTGTCATTGTCACTGTCGTCCATATGATCATTTGTTGTCAGCATTGTTTCCATCCCCAAATAAACCTGTAAGCATTTCATTCAATCCTTCTTCACGCACTGCATTTTCACTATCATGATCATCATCAGTAAGGTTAGGTGGCATGTCATCAGTGTATGCTAATCTCACCAACTGTTCAAATTTCTCAGGTGGTAGAATTCTCTTTAAATATACTCTTTTCGCCTTGGTATGGTTTAAAGGATGGTTTGGATCATCCCGTCCAAATATTAATAGCCTAGTTGGATCTTGCATATCAGTAGCCATTATTTCATCATCATCTTCTACCTATCAACAAACACAACCATTATTTAATGTTTGGCAACAATTGGATAAATCATAAATGTATCAATTTCAAAGAAATATAATCAAATATGGATTAACAAATTATATAAAATATATAATATAATAATCTATTTTTAAGGTCACGACCAAGCCAACACACCAAATTGGTGTATGAGACCCCCTTGTTTGTGGGACAAGGGACCCCCCTCCGCCCAACGATTTGACTGGTAAAGTCTACGAAGGTATACATACCCTACCCCCCTCTAGATTTGAACCTGTGACCTCTTAAGAGGAAACACATATTCTTAACCATTATAACATAAAAGGTATGAACATATATACATCAATATAATGGTAATGATAAACCTCTTTTTTAGTGCAATTATTTGTTGTGTCAGGAGGATCCATTGCCATATCCTCTTCCACCCACTGTGTTCTTTGTAATTTAATAGTTTTAGGTCCATACCCAAGTACATATGTATTTTTTGTTTTTCTAGTTGAACGCTTAGGCTGTTCACTTGCTCCAATATCCATCTGAAATAATCAACAACATGCGTTAATTTATTTCAAGATTGGATAAAACACTATAAATTTTAATAATACTGTGAAAAATGATGGATGTATCACAAAATTCTTCCCAAGATAAGTCAAAATTTTATTACTTGTTGTCATGTGACATCCATTGTGTCCTTATTTGATATGACATGATCTATTTCCATGGTCTCGTCTGGCCCCTATAATACACAACATAGTCCATGATGTTTAGTACACCAATTTTATCATTTCAACCAATATTTTATCCAACACAAAACCTCACTTTAATCATATATTTGACATATTGATATAACATAGTTTATATAACTTTATCTCTTCTATGTTGTAGCATTTTTTATGTCATAAACACCCTACTCCTTTGGTTAAGGTTGATCTGTCTTCTTACCTTCATTGTATCTATGGATTCTGTATCTGATTCTATGACCACCCACTTTCCTCTCGTTGATTTAGTAGGGCTAAGTCGTCCATGTCCTTTGTCCATGGCCTCCTCTGGATCCTGTAATACAAAGCAATGACATTAGTCACATAACATCTATGCACCGAGAGAATGTTGTCGATATTACCTTGTTAATATGCTCACCTTTCACAGTCCAATGCAATGGTATTGGTATGCAATGATATGCAATGGTATAGTATGGTATGGTATGCAATGGTATACCAATACCAATACCAATACCATATACCATTTCACGAAAATGGTATTTTTATTGGTATTGGTATTGGTATTGGTATATATGCAATGGTATTGGTATTGGTATTGGTATGCAATGGTATGAAATGGTATTCGTACACCTATCCTTGACTTTCCATGCCATGCCTAGACTTTCCTTGAAAATGCACGTCTTTCCTTGACAAACCATGCCTTTCCTTGACATGTCTTTCCTTGCCTTGGCATGCCATGCCTTGCCTTGAAATGCCATGCCTAGCCTTGGCATGCCTTTCCTTGATAATCCATGCCTTTCCTTGACATGTCTTTCCTTTCCTTGACATGTCATGCCTTTCCTTGCCTTGACATGCCATGACTTTCCATGCCTTGCCTTTCCATGCCATGCCTTTCCTTGACATGTATTTCCTTGCCTTGACATGCCTTTCCTTTCCTTGGCATGTCATTTCCTTTCCTTGACATGCCATGTCTAGCCTTTCCTTGGCATGCCATGCCTAGCTTTTTCATGCCTTTCCTTGACAAGCCATGCCTTACCTTGACATGTCTTTCCTTTCCTTGACATGCCTTGCCTTGAAAATCCATGCCTTTCCTTGACATTTCTTGCCTTTCCTTGACTTTCCCGTGATTTTCCATGCATTTTCACGCCTTACCATGACTTGCCTTGTAATTCCTTGCCTTTCCATGCATTCCCTTTCCATGCCTTGACTTGATACTCCATGTCTTGCCTTTCCTTGATACTACATGCCTTGCCCTGCCTTTATTTGTCATTTGTTTCCCTGACATTCCTTACCTTTCCTTGACATTCCTTCCCTTGACATGTCATGCCTTGCCTTGACATTACATGCCTTTCCTTGCCTTGACATGCCATTGTTGACAAGCCATGCATTGCCTTGCCTTGACAAGCCATGCCTTTCCTTGCCTTGACATGTCTTTCCTTGCCTTGACATGCCATGCTTTGCCATGCATTGTCATGCGTTACCATGACTTGCCTTGTAATGTCTTTCCTTGCCATGCATTCCCTTTCCTTACCATGCCTTGCATTTATATTCCATGCCTTGACTTGCCTTGACTTTCCTTGACATGCCTTGCCTTGACATGCCATGCCTTGCAATGGCATGCCTTGCCTTGGTATGTCATGCCTTGCATTACCTTGACATGTCATGCCTATCCTTGACATGTCTTTCCTTGGCAAGCCATGCCTTGCCTTGAGATGTATTTCATTTCATTGACATGTCATGCCTTGCCTTTCCTTTACATGTCATGCCTTGCCTTTCCTTGACATGCCATGCCCTTCCTTGAAATTACTTTCCTTGACATGCCTTTCTTTGACTTGGCATGCCATTGCCTTGCCTTTACATGACATGCCTTGCTTTTCCTCGAGATGCCATGCCTTGCCTTTCCTTGGAATTCCTTGACATGTCTTGCCTTGACATGCCATGCATTTCCTTGGCATTCCTTTCATTTACTTGCCTTACCATGCCTTGCCCTAACATGCCTTGCCTTTCCTTGACATGCCTTACCTTGACAAGCCTTGCCTTGCATTGACATTCCTTGCCTTGACATGTCATGCCTTGCCTTGAAATGCCATGCCTTTCCTTGCCTTTGCATGTCATTCCTAGACTTTCCATGCCTTACCTTCACAAGCCATGCCTTTCCTTGACATGTCTTGCCTTGCCTTGACATGCCATGTCTTTCCTTGACATTCCTTTCCTTGCCTCGACATTCCTCTCCTTGACTTGACATGTCATTGCCTTTCCTTGATAGGCCATGCATTTCCTTTCCTTGACAGGCCATGCCTTTCCTTTCCTTGACATGCCATGCCTTGCCTTGACATACCATGCATTTCCTTTCATAGGAGATGAACCTTTTTACTTGCATTACCCTTAATATGTTCAACTATTCTCTAGGGGAAATGTCCCCAAATCAAACCATAAGAAATAACTGGAAAGAGCTAGTCTTTTATAGACTTGTAGCTCCAACTCCTTTAAAAAAAAATAACATTTATTTTCCTAGATCCACTATTTACTCAACAACTTCTCCAACAAAAGAATAAAGTAGTTTAGATTTCTCAAAGGAAAACAAATAAAATAATGATATCTCCTAACTAACTCTGATGACAAGTCAAATAATAATAAAATAATAAGTTGGTTAGCCATGCATATCCTCTAAGGGGGTTAATCATGTCAATAARATCCAATGTCCCATMTAAATTCATGAATACATGTGCAAATGATGCCTCCAAGAGTGGGATGCCTCCTCCTTCAATTGGTTGACCAAGCACAACCTAATAAAATGGCATGTGTGGCCTTCAAGGTGTAACAACCATAAAACAATGTGCAAAAGATCCTCCAAAAATAAGACTCCCTCTTTATCAAATGATTGAATAAGTAAATTGTCAAACATTCCTACTATAATCCTTCAAGATGAATGCTCCACAAATTATAGAAAGCAATCTTCCACATGTGCTAACCATATACCAAAATAATATGGCACCAAGCCTAAGGTTGTCTCCTCCGTATGCTCAAC
>JASDQU010014245.1:6343-19550 GCA_032191745.1 Picea mariana | reverse complement strand
CCCCCCCCCCCCAAACTCCTTCGCTCCAGATCACACCAAAACTAACACATGCATCTCTAAATCTAACGAGAGACCCTAGATCAAACTGCCTCTAGCGTGCATCAATGTGTGGATTGAACATATGAAAACCTACACCCTCATCGAAAAATTCTTTGGAATTTGTCCCACTGAAAAATCCCTCCTGACCTGGATTGCAGTCAAATGGAAACCAAAAGAACACTTCAATCTCAAATTGGCTCAAAAAGATTCTTCACCATTATATTCACATGGCTTGATGACAAACACATAATTTTGGAAGGAGGTTCATACTACTTCAACTCAACGGGTCGATATCTCAAAAACTGGACTAAGCGTTTCAACCCATATAAGGAATATATCACCTGGGCCCTAGTATGGATCCTCCTATATTCCTTACCTCAAAATTACTGGGATGATGAAACCCTCAAGGACATCGACAACGCTCTCAACAACTTCGTCAAAATTGCAGAGCAAACAAAAACCAACAAATACACCTCCTATGCTAGGATCTGTGTCTACATGCACATCAAAAAATCCCTTCTTGACTCCATCTACCTCATGCATGAGGAAAATTGAATGGATCCATACCATTGACTATGAGCATGTCCCTTTCAGATGCATAAAATGCCATGCACATGGGCACCTTTACCGAGACTGCCCCCAAAACAACCATGCAAAAAATCCTCAAAATGTAGCAAGTATAGATAAGGGAAAGTTTAGTAAAGTACCCAACGGGCGTCGTCCAAATAGGAAGCTCCAATCAGTTACCAAAATTCCATATCCAACGAAAAGAAACAGCTTCCAAGATCTTGCCAACCAACCTAAAGGAGTAGACAAAACGGTGGAGGAGCATCAACTCGTTCCCAAAAGGTAACACCAAGATCCAAAGAAACACAAAGAAAGTGATCAACTTCATGACCCAAACAACACTGGAATCAACACTCATGACAACTCTTCATCAAAACCCTCTCAGAAAATCCATTCCTCCTCAACAAATCAAGACTTTGATATCTTAATGGATGAAGAAATGGAAGATCTGTATTTGGGAGAGCTTGATCTCCTAGGACTAGAAGATGCATGCAAAAAAAAATCTTTTCATGTGATCCCTCCAAAGAAGATCCATCTAATAAAGGAAGCCCTTCTCAAAGCTAGGATTCATACCCTACTAGGAATCCAAAACAACCCTCCCATAGATCCAAAAAAATCATCCAAGGACGCTAAAAAAAGAGGATGCAAAACTGATCTACATCACATTGCCATCTTGGAATCCAACTTAGTGGAATCTGGGCAATGCACCCATCTTACTGAATTCTTCCCCGCTAATCCCCAATGTTCCCAATGAAAGTCATCTCTTGGAATTTCAGAGGAATCAATGACCCTAGAAAACATAGAATGTTGCACAAAAAGATTCTTTAGGAAAGGCCCACTTTGCTCATGATTCAAGAAACCAAAAGCAACAATGACAATCTAAAAATCCTTATGTCACACCTTTGGAAACATGGTGAATGCATCTTAGTTGATGTTGTTGGTGCCTATGGGGGTCTAGTGATTGTATGGAACCTAGCAAAAATTACCCTTGACGACTACACAACCACTAAAAATTGCATTTTGGCCTCCTTCCATCTCCTAGGTACTGACATCCACAGCCTCATCACTAATGTGTATGGTCCCCAATATCTGGATCAAAAATCTCTTCTTCTAGACTTCATGGACTGTTTCAAACAGGAAAATACCAAGAAATGATGGATCATTGGAGGATAGTTCAATCTAATCACCACGCTCAAGGAAAATAAAGGAGGGCGCCGCATCCTCACAATGGATGACCTCGTATTCAAAGATTTCATTGAGAATAATGTACTAGTAGACCTGGAAACCACAAATGGAATTTACACCTGGAATAATCGATGAGGCGGTTCCTCCCAAATCGCCTCCCGACTTAGACATATTTCTAGTCTCAGAAGAAATCGCCACTTCAAGAGGAGAGCTTATGGCCACCATTCTCCCCTTAGCCAGCTCAAAACACTGGCCCATTTGCATGCAATTGAACCATTACGGGAACACTCTTCATTCCCCCTTCATATTTGCTAAGTTTTGGCTAACTCACCCAAACTTCATGTCCATGATCATAGATTGGTGGTCCTCCAATCACACTATAAGATCCTCCAAAATGTGCATATTTCAACAGTAACTCAAAAGGCTAAAACAACATTTAAAATTCTGGAACAAATCTAACTTTTCTAACATATTCAGCACCAAAATCTGCTTGGAACAGGAGATGGACACACTGCAACAAAAAATCATCAGAGAATGTCGCATGGAAGAGAAAGACAAAAAGGAAGAGGAAATCCAATCCCAAATAGAAGACATGTGCCAATAGGAAGAAATCCTATGGAAGAAAAAATATAGAATCTCTTGGCTAAAAGATGGAGAGTGCAACACTCCCTTCTTCCATCACTCCACTATCCAGCACAGAATGCCTTAAAAAAGAAGAGGGATCCAGGTTGGAATCCCACATTGATATCGAACAAGATTTGGTTTCCTACTTTGAGGATCTCCTCTCTAAGGAAAATCAATCCATAATGGAAGCCATCCAACTTGTCACCAATCATATCCCCTTCCTAGTCACTGAACACCACAACACTTCCTTAATGCACCCAATCACACTTTAGGAGGTGACCATTGCAGTCAGTCAAATGAAGGAAGGCATATCCCCTAGCCCCGATGGTTTCACCATTAACTTTTTCCACTCATGTTGGGACCTCTTGAATCAATACGTGTTGGAAGTTGTGGAGGAATCTCGCGGAAAACAATGGGTTCTACCAGCTCCCAATGCCACCTTTTTCACCTTAATCCCCAAAGAATAAAATGATGCTACTCAAAGTAAGATTCGTCCCATTTACCTCTGTAATGTCATTTATAATATCATCACAAAAGTTATTGCCAACAAGTTAAAACCTCTTCTCCCTCTTCTCATATCTTCTGAATAAATGGGCTATATGGAAGGTAGACAAATTATGGATGGAATCATTCTAGCTCATGAAGTCATCAATTCTCTAAAAACCACCAAAAAACCTAGGATATTTCTCAATTTGGAACTTTCCAAAGCTTTCAACCACCTCAATTGGGAGTACATTGAAAATACTCTCTTCGATTTTGGTTTCAACTTGGATTTGGTGCACTGGATTCACTCTCTTTTATCCTCTACATTCTTCTCTGTCTTGGTCAATGGTTGTCCCTCCAATACCTTTTCGCCCTCCTGAGGAATTCATCAAGGGGACCCTCTCTCCCCTTTCCTCTTCATTCTCATGTCCAAGGGCCTTGGTCACATTCTCAATAATGCTCATTATATGGGCTCTCTCAAGGATCTTATCTTTGAATCGGTACTCCTTGGATAAATATAGGAACTTATGAGTTCCCTCTTCCTCCTTGGGAAGGCTCTTGAGTCCCGAAGTACAAAGTCTTCTTTCTACTATCAATGGATAACAAAGGAAAATGGTGAAGAAAGAGTGATGAAATACTCAATAGGAGAGAGATCTAACACCTGCTATGAATTCTAAAAGCTTTCCAAGAGGAAGGTGGCTTCCCAAAGCTAAAAATGAGCAGCATAACAATACTCAATTTCTTCTTCATTTTTCCATACAATGGCCCTTTATTTATAGGAGGATGGAAATATTTTTCTCAACTGGTTCTAAGTGTGAATGGGAATCCCTTGGAGGTACTCCCCATCCCTTTCTGTGATCCCAAGGAGAAATTTGAGGGAAATTTTGGGTATGGGGGAGGTTCCCTTCATCCCAAAAATGGTTGAGGCCCGACCAAATTCATTAATGCATTGTTTCAGCATCCGCGCAGGTCTTTCGACTATCAGTCGTGCACTCTATGCAGTGTGCATGTTGTACACTGTGTTATCCTGTGCGGATTTGCGCGCGTGGCTTTGAATGAATGTGCATGGATTTCCAGAACCACTTTTGTATAGTTTTTTTATTTTCTTACCAAACTAAATGTAATTATTCCATAAATATTGGTAGTATGTTTTGTTTGTGTTACATGTTTCTTCATCCATTGTCTATAGTTGTAGTGAGACATTTTTCGGTGATAAAATATGCCCCCTAATATGTGAGGTTAGGAGCATATGTATAGTCGAAATACATCATAGTTTCTTTGGATGGTGATATTAAGTAGAAATTGAGAAAACTTGCACGTGGGGAGCATCAAGAGTTATTCGTCAGAGGGAGAGAGGATGTCAAATAAGTACATAGTAGGGTATAAAAAAATGACAATAAAAATGTTTGTACAAATGAGGCAGGCATGGCCCATGTTCGTATCATGAGATCATCGAAAGGCAAGAGTAACTGAACGTGTTGACGAAGTAGATATTTGTAGTGCCCTCGAGGGAGAAATAGACAATTGATGATGATTCTAATGACTGAGGTGGTCTGAACCGAGTGGTGAGGGACTCGGAGGCATTGATGGCCTAATCAAACATAGAGGTATTCGACTGCTACTGAAAACTGCAATGGTCGCCAAGTAAGATCCATCGCGACATGAGATTTTTCTGGAGTCGAATGTCATGGGGATCAATGACATAAAAGAGAAATTAGGACTCTCTCTATGTCGTCCAAGGCCACTCATTATCAATGAAATGAGGACCAACATACTGCCACTTTTCTGGAAATTTGTTGAGGTCGACATGAAAAGTAACTCGATGATCAGAAGCAAATGGATTCTAGATATCTGGTATGATCAACATGGTGGTAGGAACTGTAATGGTACTAGGAAAGGGGGAGATAACCATGAATGACGTATGGAATATATATAGGATTCTAGAACTTCCCTTGGTTGGGGGATGTTGATGGATGACAACAACTATAATGTACTATTTGGTATCAGGGGGACGACCAAACATGGTAAAACTGTGTTGAAGGGGTGAAACTACAAGGGGATGTAGCGCAGGGAAAAATACAGAGTGATAGGGGACACAAAGGTATAATGGTGATCAACATTTTGGCTTGGATACAAATGGCTTGCAAAGGGTGGGAGAGTAATGAGATGCCCCAACCAAGGATAAAAGGGGTTGCAATGTGCCGAGGAAAAAATATGCCATCAGTTGCGATGGCCAAAATCTATTGTACTTGCTGAAACGTAAAACATGTTTTTTACAATTACCAAATGAATAAATAATGGGGTTGAAATTACAAGTACAGAAATGGGTGTCCTGGTGGAATATGGCTTGGCCGATATAAGGATCAAGTAAAGAAGGGTGAAGGATGGCCCCCCCATTGGTTAGTTTATGTACTAGGTAAATCAATGGAGGGTGATGTTGTTGATGAGCAATTGATGGTAGATAGTATGGAAGGTTGAAGAGAATGTGGAGGTGCATTAAATGTAACCGAGAATCAGAAGGTGGGTTTTCCATTAGAAGGTGGTTATCATGATGAGGAGGAATAAATATGAGGTTCTTCCTCTCGGATGTAACACTACTAGGACTCCCAATCCTAATGGTTAGAACAACATGAGTGTTAGTATGCCAAGGGGTAGATAAATGTGGGACAACTCATGGGAGGGAGAGAGATACCAGATGGCAGTACCGAAAGGAAAACGTAGGCGATGGTACCGCAGAGTCAGGGGGGGAAACCTGAGGATGATTTTCTGGAGGAATGTTTGGTAAACGAAACTGTGAATAGATGGTTGAATGGTATGCCAATTAGAAATATATACCTAGAGGAGGCGAGAGATGTTATAACTGTCAGCGTGACAAGGGGACGTGGATGAAGACCTGCACATTCAAACCAAATACTCGACGTGAAACATATCTATTAACAATAAAACATTTGTATAACAACTGCATGAGAATGAAATGTGGACAGGGGGTGCGTACATATGCTTGGGGCAACCAAAGGGGGTCCTTGGGGCTCTGGAATGGAAATAGAATCTGAGAGTACCGTTGTGAAGGTGAGGGAATATAGATCCCATGGGTGCAAGCGATGTGAAAAAAGGGGCTTGAATGCTCCTAAACGGATGGAGGGAATTTGGGCCAAAGGGTGTATATAAGGGCATGGGGCCCACATAGCCACCTCATTTGTACTTGTTTTTGTGGAGGTCAAAGAGATGATATGTGGATGCTTCTGAGCGGTGAGAGAGAATACACGGTCGGATTCGAGTAGTGAGAGATGCAGGTAATCCATCAAAACCTCATGCATAGTGTAGGTGTGTTTTTGGGAGGGTAGGGGGTTGTATGGATGGTTGTAAGACCAATTGTTGGATAGGGTAGGAGATTTGTGTGGGATATCAAATGATCCTCACGCCCATGTACACGGGTTTAACAATTGATTCTGTGTGAAGTGTGTAGATGTATCATCGGCATATGCCCATATGTGTGTAGGGTTTGGGTTTTCATCCCTGTGGAGGGGGGGGTGAATCTATGCTCGATTGTTTGACTAATAGTCGCACAAATGTGCGCAACTATGGGAAGATCACTCATGCACATGTGTGCGAATTTTTGAGGAACACAGGCTCACATGTGCGTGACTGTGTATGAAACAGTCATGTGGATGATAGTAGTTGTTCATGAAATAGTCGTGCGGATGAGAGCGACTGTTTATGGAGCAGTCGCGTGGATGCGCCTGACTGTTAGAAAAACAGTTTTGCAAGTGGTTTGTATGTTTGTTTGGATTATTTCATGATGAGGAACTAACAGAGTACCTTGTATTGTGGATGCAGGTAACCAGTATGATAGATAGGATGTCGGTCTAGTGGAGGGAGAGAGACTAGGAGTCTCTCAGGCGAGAGGTGGGCACTGATGCTCCGATTAGATGACACTTGGCGTAGGCGGGATTATTGGGCTTCTTTGATTGCACATTGATCCATACCTAGGATCCCCTCTTGGAATTCATCATATGGATGTGGAATCCCAACCGTCAGTGTTTCATGGTGCGAGGGTGAGTTCTACAGATTACCGCAGATATAGATATCTACTTTATTATTGATCTCTCGATCCAGGGGGAGGCGTTGGTAGAGAAGTCGAGGATGCCGACAGGGGTGCATGTGGAGACATTGGTCAGTAGATATTACTCAGGGGAAGCTGTGATGAGTGGGGGCTCCATTAGAATCAACTCAATTGATGACTTGGATCTCCGGGTATTCTATGCGTTGGTGATGTAGTTATATCGATCGTTGGAGACCCAATGCATTTCATGCACGTAGATGGGAGTTTCTAAGAGGGCCATGAATGGTCGTATGTTTTCATGGGCCTGATTGATGTGGGCATGTCTAGTGGCACAGCTAGACTGATGCGTGGTAACCAGGGGCAGGGATTTTTCCTTTGGTTTAGTTCTCTGTGCTTTGATGTTTGAGAGGGTTGTATTGTTATGCCCTCGGGCTATTTTAGACCTGCCAGCGGCGCAAGATCTGTGGATGATGAGGTGGTAAGCATTGATGCCTTGACATGGTGGAGGTACGGCAGGTCAATACTTTAACCCATTGTTAGAGAGGTTATAGTGGAAGACTCTCAAGGTTTTATACAAGTTTCCATGTCATGGGATGGACTATCAGTGTCATCTAGACATGCGCCTTCCTCTTAGGAAGGATTGGGATGGTCGAGGTGAGTATTAGTGATTAATGCAGTTTTATTTTTGTCTTTGATTGTTTTACCTATATATGTGTACCAATATAGTTGTATTGGTTGTGTAATTTAGATGTGGGACCCAATGGTCACGAGGAAAATGTGGCCCAGGGGCTGGTAGATGAGCAGGCTAAGGGGAGGCGGGTCTAGAGATGATGATATTATGATGATTTAGGGGCTTTCCCAACTCATGCAAAAGAGGTAGAGCCAGCTAACATCCGTGGGAGAGTAGAGCCTGATGCTCATGTACAGGAGATGGAGGAGTTGTAGAGGCATGTTGAGGTTGTACTAAAGGGAGTTCTAGAGGACCTATGGGTGTGGATCCGGGACCAAGGTGTCCTAGAGATATGTATTGGTGAGGACCACGATAGAGGTTGGTGACACAATGAGAAGTAGTCGCAGGAGCTACTATGATAGGGAGGATCCTGGTAGTAGATATTCCTCCAGGGGGGGTGCCACACACCAGGGATGATGTACCATGACTAGGGTTACCCTAGGTGATAGGTAGATTCGAGGCAAGCACGACCTGATGTAGGATGATGTAGGAGTCTATGAACTCCACTTTTTGTATAGATAGGGATGATGAGGGGGCCTAGCCAAGATGCTAAGGCATTTTTTATATGTATTTGTACCAAGACACATGTATTTTTTTATGACCAACCTATATATATGAGTATACTTGTTTTGGACATATGTTTTTGTATTTGATGAGTTGTTGTTTTTTTTTGTACATTTACTTCATGTGATGGATGAATGTCACATGTAGATTAGTTTGATAAATGCCAATCTAGTACTTGATTAGTTATGTGATCTATCATTTGGTTGTGGTTCCTAGATATATGAGTGAATGTGATTGACTCAAAATTTTGGAGTAGCAGTTTGACTTGCAAGTACTTGTGATAAAGACATGGATCACAGACACTGTACACGTTGTTCAGCTGATGGACAATGAGATGGGAATATAAGAGCACACAGAGGTAGTGAATACCAAGGTGAATATCTTCTAAGAGAAGGTCGGTGACAATGGTGTATTTAGCTTGGTTATTAGTGGCAAGACCAAGGCATATGTCGCTAGAGTGAAGCAACACATGGTTTGGAGTATAAAGGTCTTAAGCGACCGAGGCGAGATTCTTGGTCTAGCGGCTAGCTCCATCCACATACCCGATGTGGTAAGAGAATGAAGAATTCATATGTTGACACAAGGGCATTGAATTAGGCTCATATAATGAGGGAGCTCGTTGTAAAAAAGACTAAAAACAACTAGGAAAGAAAGAAAACCTAAGGTAAAGTGGTTACACTTAGGGGTAGAACTTCTTCAGGTAGGCCCTGTTGACTAGGTCCTTGAGAGTGGTGCTTCCAGGGGGAATTAATATGTAGGCACCCTTACTAAGGAAATGGTGGATGACATAGGGTCCCCTCCATAGGGATTCAAATTTTCCATGGTCGAGAGTATCATGGGCGATATCGTAGGCAAGGACAAGGTCGCCTTTAGTAAATGACTGAATGTTAAATTGGTGGTCAAAGGTGGCTTTGATCCACTTTTTGGCTACTTCATTTTTCTCTAAGGATGCCCATCGATATTCATCAAGAGATTCAAAAGCTAACAGTCGTTTCTCCAGGGGCGGTGTAATGGGAAAGAGCTTGATTTCCATGCACAGTGTTGGGATTTCACACTCAATAGAGAGGACAGATTTGATGACGTGGACCAAGTGGAAGGGTGTGAAACCGATGGTTTTTTTACGGTTTTTTGATATGCCCATAAAGCTGGAAAATTGATTTTTTTTTTTCGACGGTGCGTTGGAGCATAGTTTTGAGCACTTTATTGATAGCCTTGACTTGTCCATTAGACTATGGGTAATAGGGTGAGGAAAACTCATGGGTGAATCCTAATTTGGTCGATAGTTCTCTGAATACTTCATTCTCCAAGTGCTTGCCATGGTAGGAGACTAACTGTAGGGGGACCCTGAAGTGAGAGATGACATGGTTGAAGAAAAAACGTGTCGTGGTGTCAGTCGTATTGTTGAACGTGGGCATTTCTTCGGCCCATTTGGTGAAGTATTCAATGACAATTACTATGTACTTGTGTCTGTTACTAGATGAATAATTTCATGTCATGAAATCGATGCCCCATTTACAAAAGGGGTCGGTCGTGATTATGGGGTGTAAGAGGGCAGGTGGTGCCTGAGCCTTTTGTGCATACAATTGACATTTGTCGCACCCTTTAACTGCATGGATGCGATCATGAAATAATGTAGGCCAAAACTAACCTACTTGAATGATATTTTGGGAAGTAGGCATGTCGGATAAATGACTATCGCATGCTCCACTGTGGAAATCATTCATAATTGTCTTAGCCTCATCTAGGGTGAGGCAAAATTGAAGAAGCATGTCGACACCTCTATGGTAGAGGATGTCTCTTATGAAGAGGTATCATGAGGCTTGGTGTCGAAGGAGACAACAATCATCACAAGATAAGTGTGGCTCGAACTTTTGAGTGCGGAGGTAGACCAAAATATCGTTGTACCATGGGTCTATGGAGGAGATGAGTAATAAACGCTTATCCGGGAAGTTTTCATTGATCAGGGGGTTGGTAGAGTCAGAGGGAAATTCTACGAGGAGTTCAACAAGAAGGAGGGATTTCTTTCTCTTGGGGGTGGTAAGTTCTAGGTCGTATTCTTGAAGGATGACAATCCAGCGAGCAAATTTTCCATTGATCTCGCGATGACTCAATAGGTAATGCATGGGGTTGGAATCGACGATGAATTTGGTGGTACGAAGAAATATATAATGGCACAAATTTTGAACTGGAAGAATGATTGCAAGGGATAACTTCTCATCATGATTGTACTTGAGGGGTGGCCCAGAGAGGTTCTTGTTGATATAGTATATGACGTGTTCGCATTGGTCATAGTCATCCTGAATGAGGACTCTGGAAACCGAGACGTCGGAGGCAGATAGATAGAGTATGTAATCCCTATCATAGTCTGGGGGAATGATCAAGGGGGCTTTTCTAAGGGTCTCCTTTAGTGAATTGAAAGTGGTATGGGCATGATGCTCCCAGTGAAAAGGGATGTCACGACGAAGCAAGTATAGGAACCCATGGGAATGAATGGCATAGTCAAGTACGAAACATATCAAGAATTTTTCTTTTCCTTGGAGGCTTTGCAACTAGCATAAATTCCTGGGAGGGGGGATCTCATTGATTTCCTGAACTTTAAGTAGGTCTACGGTGATACCTTAATGGGATACTATGAATCCCAACAGGTGGCCTACAGTGACACAAAAGACACATTTTAGCGGTTTGAGTTGTATGTTATACCTTTGGTAGTGTTCAAGGATGATCCATAGGTATTCTATGTGTTGGGAACATTTCTTGGATCGAGTGGTGAGATCATCCAAGTAGGCAAGGATGATGTGAGCGATATTGTGGAAGGTGTACATCATTGCACATAGAAAAGTGGCTCCAACATTTTTTAGGCCAAAGGGCATAATGCAATAGGCAAAGGTGCCCCATGGGGTTGTAAAGGAAGTTTTGTATTGATCTTTCTACCGAATGTGGATATGATTATAGCCAGAAAATGCTTCCATGCGAGAGAGAAATTCATGACCGGCACAAGCATCGATGACTTGATCGATAAAGGGAGTAGGGAAGTTGTCTTTGGGACAAGCTTGGTTGAGGTCACGGAAGTCAGTGCAAATCCAAACGGTGCCTTGTTTTTATTGACTGGAACAGGGTTGGAAACCTAGGATGTGTATGCAATGAAGTATATGAAGCCAGTTGTATGGAGTTTATCGAT
The DNA here is from genome assembly GCA_032191745.1 of Picea mariana. NCBI lineage: Eukaryota > Viridiplantae > Streptophyta > Pinopsida > Pinales > Pinaceae > Picea > Picea mariana. Next base: position 8,117 of record JASDQU010014245.1, on the reverse strand, counting down.
CTCATATTTGATCGCCATGGCTTTGGATGGGTGAAGGGGGTGTTTCTTTTGGCAGATAGGGGAAACGTCAGGCCAAGTATCAATGCGATGTTCAATAATGGTTGGGTCTAACCCTGGTATTTCAGTGTATGACCAGGAAAACACATCTTGATATTCCTGGAATAAGGATTTGTACGCTATGATTTCCTCTAGGGAGCATGCTTACCCCAGGGTGATTTCTTCCATGACATTGGGTTTGACCGAAATGTTGATTTTGATGGTAGGTAATATATTGGCCATGTTACCTTCTTCAAATGCATCTAGGGCAAGAACTTGATTTTTGAACCAGTCTATATAGCCAAAAGGGATGAAATATTTTTCTTCGACAGTACAGACAGGGGCGTCTGCTGGCAGGTGGAAGGCGTTATGTGATAGAAAAAGGGATCAATGATAAAAATCATCCCAAGGGTGATTGCATGCACATAGGACTTCTAAAATGTCTTCATCAGACTGAAAGGAGATGGAGTACAAGGATTTTGTAACTGTTGTGAGTGGGGTGTCAAGATTTGTGGGTATAGTTGGTAAAGGTTGGATGTTGTTATTGGTTCCTAAGGTATATGGACCTATGGGAAGTGATGAGGAGTTGTCAGTAGACGTCATAAACCAAGTCTCCATATATGAAATGGATGTATTGTGGTATGGAGGGGGGGGATCTCATAAATCGGTGTTACAGGGGAGTTTGGGAGGGTTTGGGGGGAAGTCCTCTCATTGTGATGAGATGGTCAGAGGGGTTAATGGACGAGAAGTGGTCTTATACTTAGTGTTTAGATGGTCATATTTTACGGTCATGTGCACTAAATATGGTACATTTGGTGCAATGGGTGGGAAGGAGTCTCTACAGCGTGTGCGTCCCTCGATGATGAGTGGACAATGGTATGTGTAATGGTCCATTTGATATCATAGCACGCAAGGGAATCACATGAGCTCGTTCACTAACATAGAGATATATAAAATGTTAGTAATGGGTTGTACTAATGAGATGGTTTGGGATGACTTGGGTAATGTGGTTTGAAGTATTTCTACTAAGGTGTCCCGAAATTGAGGGAGGGATGGGCAATGGCGTGAATAATGGTTGTATTCAGAACAAATGGTGAAAGCATGTCTGGTTCTCAAACTAGGAGGTTTGGAGGTAGAAGGTTCCGGTGAGGAGGGTAGTGCTATTCGTGTGGGTAGTAGTGGTGTACTTATGGGTTTTGGAATGAGACTCCGCAACTCAAGTAGACTGGGGAAAATATTGGTAGCATGTCCAAAGGTGTTGCACAAGGCACATGGAGGTGTTATGCAGGGTGGGGAAGGGAGGGAGGGTTCCTTCATTTTATGTGTGCCTCGTTGGTTTGTGGCGATGCCCCTTGTTCCATAGGTGGTTTGTCCAGCAGTGGTGATGTTACCACCAATTGTGGGACTAGTTAGGTGAGTGATTGGGTGAGCCCTTGATTGCGGTAATGGAGCCGCAGGTTGTGGTTGAAGGGATAAACCAGGTACCATAGCAGGTGGTTTGAGGTACCATACAGGGATGGCAATGACCATGCTAGGTAAATTGAGGGTAGTAGAAATTTGGTATGTTGTTACTCTAGGGGGAGGGAAAAAGAAGGGAATTTGGGTGATGGATTAGGGAATCATCTGTCAAATTAGGATTTGACCCATGGGTGGTGAGTTCTCTAATGTTCCTTCCTGAGGAGTCCATATTGGGAGTTCGTCAGGAAGTGTTAGGATAGGGGGGGAAGTGAAGTTGGAT
>JASDQU010014244.1:128552-139539 GCA_032191745.1 Picea mariana | reverse complement strand
GTAAGGGATGGCGTAAAGAAGTGTAAGGATGCCAAGTAAAAGTGTGCCACAGATTCCTTATTAATTATAAAGGTGAGATATCATTTAAGTGTAATGTATAAGGGAAAAGAAACGAATTATGGTGGTTACAAGTTATGAACAAGGTTTAAGATATTTCGAAGAAAGTGATCCAAAAAACAATTTGATAAGGTATGGGAGATAGTCCACAAAATAATGATAGATCGTTAGAAATAATGCTGGTGAAAATTATTTGGTGAAAGTTGTACCCCAAAGAAAAGGTTTAGCATTTTATCAGCAATGTAGGGAAGGAATGGAAAAATGAACAATAGGTGTGCAAAAAGGAAAAACAATCATTTTGTTCACAGGAATAGCAGGCGTGCAAAAGGAACAACAATTGTTCCTTTCAAAGGAACATCAGGCGTGCAAAAAGGAACAACAATTGTTCTGTTCAAAGGAATAGCAGGTGCGCAAAAGGAACAACAATTGTTCCATTCAAAGGAACAACAGGCACGCAAAAGGAACAACAATTGTTTTGTTCAAAGGAACAATAGGTGCACAAAAGGAACAACAATTGTTCCATTCAAAGGAACAATAGGCGCACAAAAGGAACAACAATTATTTCGTTCAAAGGAACAGTAGGTGCGCAAAAGGAACAACAATTGTTACATTCAAAGGAACAACAGGCGCGCAAAAGGAACAACAATTGTTCCATTCAAAGAAACAACAGGTGCGTAAAAGGAACAACAATTGTTTCGTTTTTAACCATCTGAATAAGTAATTTTTAGAAACCTGGCAATGTATTTTGCTTGAATTCAAGGTTGATTCCTCATCAACTAAATTCATTTATGAGTTGGTTTATTTCAAAATTAAGTAATGGATGGTTTGTTAATGTTATGAATTTCATTATAGTTGCGCAATTGTTGTTTTTGAATCATGACACATTCATTTCTCTACGAAAGACAGGGTATGGGTGATGAGATGAAGCGGGAGTTTGGAACAAAAAAAGAGTGCTAATTGAGTTCATTACAATTATCCTCCCTAGTTTTTGACTTTCTCGAATGACTGTCAAAAATAATAATAATAACTAAATAAAATCTACAGAAAACAAAATTATATACAGTATGTACAATGTCAATAGAATTCAACATTTATGGAGTTGGGGTGGCTGGATTACCTTCCCAGCCAGCCAAAATTTGAATGATAGGGTCCTTACTTACCTCTTGGTAGAAAGATTCTTTTGAGGGCGGTTGATGATAGAGTCGTTTCCGGTGTACATTGAACTGAAATGGAGATCTAGACCCATCGATGGTGCTTAACGTGACTGTGACATTATCATGGACTTCATTGATTTCGTATGGTCCTAGCCACTGTGTCTGTAATTTTCCCAGAAAATCCTGAAATCTGGAATCATAGAGGAGCGCCCAATCACCTTTTTTAAATAATTTTTTTTTATATGCTTATCGTGCCAGGTCGTTCTCTGTTGTTGAATAAAAGTTGTGCGCTCTACAGTAGATAGGCGTGCTTCATCCAATTTGTTGAGTTGTTGAAGGTGTTGTTTATGTGCTTTTGCAAGATCCAATTTGATTTCCTGGGCCATCCTTAGAGTTTTGATTTCAAACTCGATTGGGAATATGGGTTCTTTTCCATAGACTAAATGATAAGGAGAGTATCCAGTGGTATTATGCCATGTTGTGTGGTAAGCCCATAAGGCATTTGGGAGCTCAGAAGCCCAATTATGTCTGTTTGTTAAAACCATCTTTGTCAGGATTGCCTCTAGGACTTTATTGGTGCTTTCCACTTGCCCATTTGCTTGTGGATGGTATGGAGAAGTAATTATGTGTTTGATATGATAATTATCTAGGGTGGTGGTGATTCTATGAGCTATAAATTGTGATCCCCCATCAGTAATTAACTCTCTTGGTAGTCCATAGTGTACGAATAATTTGAAAAGAAATTTGATGAATACCTCTTTTGTTGCATTTGTTAAGGCTTCTGCCTCTACCCATTTAGTCATGTAGTCCATTGTGCCTAGAATATAGGCCTTCTTATTTGACTTTGGATTGAAGGGGCCAACGAAATCTAGTGCCCATATCTCAAATGGTTCCACAACTACTTATGCTTTCAAAGGCATTTCATCAGCCTGACCTGGTTTTCCCATCCGTTGACAACTATCGTAGGCCTGGACATATTTCTTCGCGTCTTTGAATATTGAGGGCCAATAATACCCCATATGTAGAATTTTGTGTCCAGTCCTGCGATCTTCAAAATTCCCACCACAGGGCTCATCATGTCCGGCTTTTAGTATGTCATAGATTTTGTCATCTCATATGCATCTGCGGATCTGGAGATCATCTCCTATATGGAAGAGATATCCGTTGATCCAGGCGAATCGTGCGCTACACTGGACAATTAGTTTTCATTCCTTTGATGAAATATGTGCCAGTAATATTCTTGTTGGTAGGTAATTTTCCACATTAGCGTACCAAGGTGGCTTTGTAGTAATGACAAACAGATGCTCATCTGGAAATCAATCTTCGAATGTTAAGGAGTCGTCTGTTTTGGGTATGTGGGATAGGAATTCTGTGACAAGGTTTTCTCTCTCGGGTCGATCTTTGATGGTGATATCAAATTCCTGCAATAGTGATAACCATTGAGTGACCCGTCCATTAGTAATTGTTTTATTAGCCAGATATCTTATAGCAAAATGATCAGTATACAGAATGACCGGATAGCCTATTATATAATGACGAAATTTATTGATGGAATGTATAATAGCTAAAAACTATTTCTCTGCTACTGTATAATTAAGTTCAGCTAGATTAAGATTCTTGCTAATAAAATAAATGGCGTAGGGTTTCTTGTCTAAGGACAACGCCTATGGAAATATCTGATGCATCGATGGAGATATAAAATGGTATTTTCCAATTTGGCCCCCTCAACACCGGTGTTGTCGAGATCAAATTTTTAAGTCCTTCAAATGCCACATCACACTTGTCAGACCACTGAAATTCTACATTACCAGTCAAAGAATGTAAAGGTGCAGTGGTTCTTGCAAAATTTTCCATAAATCTATGATAGTATCTTGAAGCGCCAAGGAAACTATGTACCTCTGTTTGTGTGTGTGGTGTAGATAGATTAAGGATTACCTCTATTTTTGTTGGGTCTACCCTAATTCCATCTGCAGAGATATAATTCCCTAGTACCACACCTTCTGTCATCATGATGTGACACTTTTTGTGGCTTAAACATAACATGGTCGCAATGCACCACTCTAGTATTTTCTCTAGGTTATTCAGTGCTTGATCAAAGTCGTCACCATAAGGAGTGAAATAATCCATATAGGCTTCAAGTCCTTCGCTGATCAGATCATTGAATATGCTCAGAATGGCACTTTGAAAAGTGGTTGGAGCATTAAAAATTACAAAGGGTAATACTCTATATGAAAAAGTGCCCCAGGGGCATGTGAATGTAGTTTTGTCTTCATCTTCTGGGGAAATCTGAATCTGATTGTACCCACTAAAACTGTCTAGGAAAGAAAAGAATTTCTTTCCTGCCAAAGTATCCAGGACCTGGTCAATGAAATGCAAAGGGAAGTGGTCTTTTTGAGTGGCTTTGTTAAGTTCCTTGTAGTCAACATAGATGTGCCATTTCCCATTTTTCTTTGGGACAATTACCAATGGGGAAACCCACCGACTATCTGAGATGAGATATATAAAATCTACATCCAACAACTTTTGTAATTCTTCTTTAACAATATCCCTGAGGTGAGGATTTAATCTTCTTTGTGGCTGTCGGATAGGCCGGGCATATTTTTCAACATAAATGTGGTGTGTGTAGAGTTGTGGATCAATACCTTTCATATCAAAATATTCCCAAGCAAAAGCTTGTTGGTATTTGGAGAGGACTTGAATTAGCTTTTGTTGTTCTTCTTCATCTAAATTGGCATTGATGCTTAGAGGCCTCATGGGTGAAATCTCGATGGGTTTTCTATTATGAACGACTGTAGTTGGAATTTGTTGTTCCATTAAATCTTCTAGCAAGTCTCCCTGTGCTTCACAGTCTAGAACAGCTTGGAGCATTTGGCAGGTTAGGTTGCTCATGGTGGCTGGATTATTGATAAACCCACGGATTACTTCATCCTCTAGCTAGTTTTTAAGTTTGAGGGATTCTTCCTGCATAAGAGAGGATCATAAATCCCTCTCTGGGTATCGCGATGGTGGAAATTGTGGATATACGAAAGTTGGACTTGGTTTAGCAGGAGGATATAAAATGAGGTTCTTCATGATACCTCCTCTAGTGATTGTCATATTACCTCTTCGACATCCTATGTATGCATCTTCTATTGCAAGCCATGGCCTACCCAGTATCAATGGATGCCCTTCAAGTCCACTTCTTGGATTGATGATGAGGAAGTCCATCGGATATTCCCAAGAGTCGACGAAGATGGCTATATCATGTAATGTGCCCATCGGTTGAACTACCAATCGATCTGCCAAATGCAACATTATTGTTGTGAGTTTGAAGGAGTTAAAACCCAGGGTATTGTAGGTTTCCATAGTCAGGATGTTGATGGTTTCTCCCAAATCAACTAGTGTATTGGGAAAAGAACAGCCATGGATCTGAACTGTCACTATGGGATTCCCTGGATCTGCATATTTAACCAGTTCTTGTCTACCTAAAATTAGATCAGATAAGGCTCCTACCACACTAACTGTTGGTGATGGATTTTTAATTTTTCTGGAGGGATTTCTCCCACATAGCTCCTTGATCATTTTTGTGTAGATTGGGATGTCCTGAAGAGCTTGCAAGAGTGGAATATTGACATATAAATTCTTAAGTTCCCCTACAATGTTGAAGTTGGGATACGGTTGGTTTTTCTATCATCAATCTTTCGGGGAACAGAGGGGAGGGCATTGCATCCTTATTAGGATCTTGTGATTCGACTGTGTTTCCCCCCTACTTGATTTCTTTTGTTATTACCACAGTCAAAGGTGTTATCGCTGGTTGTTTTTCACTCTCCTGCTCTTAAAAAGTGTTATTTTCTTCAAGAGGTATTATTCATCCCGACCTTAATCGTAGTTCTTAGTACCCTACTGAGCTAATATCTCCTTCTCCATTCTCCATAATCTGGATGAGTTGAGTCAGTCTGTTATTTAGATTTGGGTGAGGTTGGGATGGTAGTTGAGGGCACAATTGGGATTATGGATTTTGGGACAATTGGAGTGGTTCTTGTAATGCAAGCTGAGTTTGAGGGGCCATCCCCATGGGTTGGTTGTTTATCCCCATGGGGCCCTACCAATTATGATTCCAATTTGGGTTTTGGGCAGTCATGTTGGGCCACTGTGAAGGGTAGATGTTGTTATTTGAGTTTTTCTAGGATGAGGTGGGATATTGTGAGTTAGGCTAAGTGGAAGTTGCAGTTGGCTAATTCTGCCAGGTAGGATTTGCAACAGGCTGGTTTTACCAAGTGGGATTTGCAGGTGGGTATTGTTGGGGCTACTAGTTTTGATTAGTAAATGACTGACCCTGCCATGTGCTACCTGGAGCTTATTGTTGATTATATTATCCAAAGAAGAAAGAGGAAGGGTCCTACAATGTATTTGGAGGTTGATTCTACCATTGATGACGCTGAGCCATTAGATATAATGGCTCTGTTTCTTCTTTTTCTTCTCTAAAGACAACTTTTAGTCCAGGAAGTGATGGACACTATTCTGTGTCATGATCCTTGGCGCAGATAGTGAAAACTCAGACTTCGTCCAAAAGGCAATCCCTTGGACCATGTTTTCTTCTGCACCTGTGGCAAAATAAGGCCAATGTTTGTTCTACTTCTATTTTTTTCTGTTTGGCCTGCAACACATCTAATTGTGTAGTCAGAGTGCTCAGAATATCTGTTTTAAAGTTTTCTAAGAGATTACCAACTTCAGCTCGAGTAACACCCCCGCTGGTAATATTTTTATTTCTGGTGAGGTGGGTACGCATCCCTGATCTGGTCCATGAACTTCCTCTTGAGCACCTAATGCACAATAGGACGATGTCATCATAAGTTTCTTGATAAATGTCACCTTTCCCCATTAAATTCAACGTTTCTACCCATTCCTCTTTCATACCTTTAATCAGAGTTTCCTTAAGTACTTCACCTGGTAACGTGCCATAGGGTGATCTTTGTAAATTATATTGAAATCTCTCGACATATTCTTCTAATGATTCATTTTATTTTGCAGTCATTTGAAAGATTTCATCTTTTAAGTCTCTGTTTCTACAATAATCCTGATATTTTTTCAAGAAGGCTTGTTTCATATCATCCCATGAGTTTATAGTTCCTCCCCCTAATCCCATGAACCATTGTAGAGCTGCTCCTTTCAAAGTGGAGGGGAACAATTTTAATTTTTGGTGTTCAGATGTGTAATCATACCCTCTACGTATGAAATAAAATTCAAATAAGAATGCGTTTGGGTCTTCTGAGATTAATCCATGAAAGGTTGGCAGGTTTTGTAGAGGAATTGCCTTCATGGGGGCATTGGCGATTGGATCAACTATTAGATATTCCAAAGTGGAAGTATGGGGATGTTGTGGATTTAGTTGTGCCATTTGATTGAAAATATGCTAGAAATGTTTAGAGATTTCTTGATCCGTATATTTTATTTGAATTGATTGGTTATCTGATCCTCTAGGGGATTTGATTACACTCCCTATATCTGGGATTTCGGGTATGCCTTCTTCTTTCACAAGAGATTCGGGATTGGGTGGTGGGTCTTTCTTAGCTATCCCACTAATTTCTCCTTCTCCTTCCTCTAGATTACGAGATTTTCCCTCTCCTAAAGGGTTGAGGGGTGGAATATCTATTCTCTGAAATCTTTTCTCAGTCCCTTCAGTTTTTCTATGAATCTTGGCATGGGCTACAGTTGGTGAAACTACCACTTGAGGGATTCGGGTAGATCCTTTTCTAGGCCCAACCGAAGCTTAAGATTCTGCTTTTCAGATGATGTTTTCTATGAAAGTGCTTCTTCTAGGGAGCACCGAGCCCTGGTCTTTGGTAATTTTTGGTGGGAGTTTTGGTTTTTCAAGATCTTTCTTCTTAGTCATACACACTTCACACAACAAAAAGGAAAATAAAAAAAAGAAAAAAACACCTATGCAACCTCTTAATGTGTCAGCTGGAGGTAGGCGCTGGTATACACATCTTTACTTATTGCCTACATAGGTTCTTACCTTCCATCTTCAATACCTCATCATCCAGAGGCACAATCTATGCTACCTTTGAAATTCTTCCTTGGTAGCGGCGCCAAAATGTTGGGCTCTAAAGATGTCTAAAAACAACCTTATTTTAACATTAATTTATCAACTTGAGGATTCATCCTTTATCTCAAAGAATATCGGCAAAGTCTATGCAGATAGCTTGTAGAGGCTAAAATCGTGTAGTGAAAGAAAATATGAGTTTATCAACAATCAAGTTCCTCAAACATTCATTAAATATTCTAGGAATTGAAGTCTAAAGATGTGCAATGGAAAGGAACTAATTAGTCTATTGAATTCATTTTAAGAAAAAGGCGAATTACTCTATCTATGAAAAGAAACAGAGACTGTAATCTAATTGAAAAGACACAACAATCATATTTCTATTGAAAGGAACAACTATATTCTAACGGAAAGGAACAACAAATGTAAACTAAGTAAAAGGAACGACAAATGTAAACTAAGTGAAAGGAACAGTAAATGTAAACTAAGTGAAAGGAACAACAAATGTAAACTTATGAGGAACTGTCATGCATCAAATCTCAGTAATAGGAAATGGAACAACAATCATCTAATGCTTCAGGGAATATCTATTTCTTGCAATTGACATGAAATCATCAGCACACTGATGCATTCATTTGACTATTATAAAAGAGAATCAAATCATAAAACAAAAATTGAACTGATACAATTACAGGTCGAATAGTAGCTCCTTCAGACTGGGCCCTTGGTCCTTAGAAGCACTGCTATTTGAAATTCAGTATATAGAAATGGTAAAACCGCTCGAAGCTTCTATTGATTTCATAGCTGGTACAACATTTTACAAAAATTGCTAATGCATAGCAATTCTAAGTTCTGAGTTCTTGGTGTAATTCTTCTACATCTTTTCAAGATCTATTTACCCCTTATATGTTACAATAATCTGGGTAAATTAAGCTATCCTGAGGATCGAGAGATCCTCGGGATTGCTTTACTATTACAATAAGCAACTCGATCATCTTCAAAACTATCTTGCACCATAAAGTCTTCAACCTCGAATAGCTTGCGCATCTTCAAGATTCCCTTTGCTATCTTGGGTTTGACAATATTTAACCAATCCTGCAATAAAACCAGACAATTCCAATCATATTTAGGATCTATGTAATCTAATCTTCAACAACAACGCTAAAGAGTATATTATTCATTTCCTATTCTATTTTCTCCTAAATAACTGAAAAGTCAATCAAGATGATATCATGAAATGTGGGAAAAAGGAAGATATTTATACCTTTTTCATAACCTAACATCAAGTACCTGAGATCACTGGTGTCTTGCACCCAACCAAATTGATGATACAAGTGTCAAAGAAGGCACAATTGTTCAATGGTGAATGCAACATTATTTGTTCAAGGATTGACATGTTGAAAACATCTAGCTACGAAGAGGATCCATAGAGGAATTTGTGCGAAGTTGTAGAGTTTAAGTTATCCATTGACAGATCGTCAAAATCAAAGCATTGCAGCAGAGATTGAGCTATGGTCCTAATGATGATACAGGGGCCAAGATATTGATTGCAAGTGTCAAACATGTTTTAGGAAAAGCCACAAACAGATAGTGATGTTTCTTTTCAATGCCTTGATAAGAGGGAAGATTCGATCATCTGGTTTTAATTCCAGTCGAAGTTTCATGAATTTTCGGTTAAAATTGACAGTCATCATTTCAGGCTTGCATTGTATTGTGTATAACTGCAGGTTTTGCAAGCTTTCTATCAACAGACCAAAAATGCAGGTGTTAAGGCAATGATTTCAAAGAACTTACATATGTTTTAGGTTTTCTTTTCATGCCAAATAGGCTTTGAGGGTTTCCAGGTGACAACGATCCTAACTAAGCTAGGTCATTTTGAATCTACTGGTTCTGAGATATGGAAAAACACTACCAACCTAAATAAATTATTTTGTTTCCAAACAATGGAGTATGATAGTATCTACTTCATTAACCTCTTGTGCAACATTATATAAGAAGCAGAAAATACCATATGCCTAAATTGCAGGCAGAGGAGATGCGCAGATGTCTACTGGTAAATTTAGTTTATTCAATTGGGATTCCTTGATAGTCGAAGGAATTGGCTCGTGATGATAAGACACTAATCGAGCCATAAGTTCAAACTATAGAGAATTCAAGCAATTGGTCATGCAAAGTCTACATTCCAAGTCACCAAAGCCACGCAAGTGCCCAACCCGATTCCATTCACTTGTATCATCGAATATGCAATATAAGCATTGGAAAATATAGAGGACACAATCTTCAAAATCTCGATGTTTGTGATGATGAGAAGAATTTAAAATATTAAAACACAAATGAAGACAGGTGATAGATGCACGTGCAAGTGCCCTGGATTGAAGATTGCTCGAATTTTGAAATTGGGCAGGTCAGGGGTTCTGAGGTTCCTTGTGTTGAGACACAAGTGTAATTGATGACTAAAGAAATAGCTTCATGCATACAAAACAGGAGCCAAATCTAGATTTCTTTTAGACACCATGGCATGGAAAACAACATATACAGCAACCCAACATGGAGCACCCAAGCACGAGGTCCAATTCATATGAAGAAGGAACCCATGGGATGGCACCCTCTTGCCATATCTCATCCACAACACATGCATTTACAATGCCAGCTCTGCAAATGAGGAAGGTCGTGTCATATTAATATGCCAAGTGTTGTCAAAACTGTATATAGAGATAGCGTAGTTTTTTAAGGTGCCCTATTGATAACACCAGATTCCCAGAGATCATACAGAGCCGATTTCAATACCCAAATTGTGTGCAGAGATCAGAGTCTTGTGCCAAATTTGGATTCTATAAGTTCCTCAATGGAAAGAGCAAGTATGGATGGAGCAGAAAGGGTGGGCGATACATTATTGTTACAGAGATCTCATATTCAGTTTTTGGTCTATCTTGAACTTGCCATCGATGGTGGTCAGTGTTCCATTGCAAGCTTAAGTGCAGTCATAATTTTTACATTGTGAATTATCTTTATGAATTTCCTTCTCTAGATTGCATTGAGTTATTCTACAATGAGAAGGGAATAATGAAGTACACATGAGCTAGCTTTTGCTTTGTTGAAAGAATCATATTTCACCTCATCTTGGTATAAGGTTAATCTTGTGTCTTCATTTTGCCAACTTCTGAATCCCCTTCTTCAAATAAAGGAAAACGTAGTCATGTTTACAGCTCAAATCATACCTAAGAGTTTACAGTGGATGCTTATCGATGAAAAGTTTCATGGGTAATATAAAACCTGTGGATAGTTTTGTGGTTCTTCTACATGCTTATGAGACAAAATCACCCACTAGCAACAGAAAGGAGAAAACTCATCATTGGATGGAAAAAGCTAGGGCATGTCTTGGTATTCATGAAAGATAAAATGATGAAAGTTATAGGTAAAGGGTTGGTGCAATATGTTATAGAGAACCCTCTAGCTATACAGTTTATACCCTCTTTGCATCCTTGACTGAGCATGTTTTCAAAGAAGGTTTGTGTTATGGAAAAATAGAAGTTGTTGGTTTGGCTTTGATCATCCCCACATTATTTCTGGGTCATCTGATAGGGCTAATGAATGATCCGTTCAAACTAATATTGCTTAGAATATGGATGCCACTTTTCACCATATTTACAACTAGCAAGTTTTCAAAATCTATTAAGGATGATATTGGCGATAAGTCGATCTTCATGTTCAATGCTTTGTCTAGGGAGGAGAAAGCAGTTTTTCCAGCAGA